>JAVRMC010022359.1:2441-12965 GCA_032274545.1 Agave americana | reverse complement strand
TATCATTTTCATTTCCCTTTTCATGTTTAACCAACTCAGCAACATCATCGTTAGCATCATCCTCGCCTGCTCCGCTATTATCTTTGGTGTTATTATCCCACCTCATTTTCTTATTGTGGCTTGAGCAAGAGTTTTTGTTCTCAAAAAACCTACTTTTATTGTCGAATATCCACACACCTTGCTTGAAGTGGCATGAGTCACTATTCATAGAAATTTTCATTAATATGAATTTTAGATATACCGTAAATCATGTTTATCTCGCCAACCAAAAGCTCTAGCCCAGGTGGCTCCTCCATAGGTGGCTGAGACTGGGGTGCACACTCCTTAATGAAAGGTTCAAGATATGAGTCGCGACACTTAGAGTTCATCATCACTAGCTCTAATTCTTCAAATATCCTAATCTCTTCATTGCAAATGTCTTCAAAACTTTAATTAGAGTGCACAAAATATGATTCGCCATGATTGTTATTGATTTGGATTTCTTGTTAAGCTTCCTCATACATCCTGAATTCGTCATCGAAGATTTCTTTAAAACTCGAGATATTTTCTCAGACATACATCTCACTTAATAATGGAAGTTTGTTTTTTTATTATTTATATAAAATCTTTTATTTCTTTATTAATCTTTCACTTGAAGAAAAAATGAATAAGTGTATTCGTTACATTTGAAGCGACTGATAGAAAAACATCAATGATTGGATATGTGTTACAACTAAAGCAGTAAATTGTGGACAATTTTGGCAAGTCTGTTGCTTAGGACATGCATGTGCTGTGCCCAAGAGTATTGTGCCTGCAAAATGCAAGGTATCTGAATGGGCAGAGTTCGGGGAAAAAAATGTACTACATGGATAGGACTCACGGGCTAACGAGATTATACATTGGATATCTTATGTGAACCCTAACAAGTGTAAATGGTTTGATGTTTCTTTTTTTATTTTAATGAAACTATGTTATCCATTCCATCATGTGATTACCTTCTCTCCTTCAATAATTTCCCCTGGTTTCTTTTTGGTTTTTGAATCTAATCGCACATCTTGTGGTTGTGCGACTCCGTTTATATGTAGTTCTCTTGTAGTGAATCTAAATTATTTTTGCAGTCTGTACGAGGTTGGGAATGTGGGACGGTGCTTGAATTCTGGATCGAGGTGCACACCAGAGCATGTCTGGCGAGAAGGAACAAAATATGAAGTCAGAGATAATTCTTTATTTGGAAGTATTTGGAGTTCAGCAGAAGCCTCTACAAATCTTTCCTCTAGTATATCTTGCATACGAAGGATTGGGATGCATTGCTCTGATCCAGCTGATGATGCTTCATCTTTTCAGCGTGCATTGTATCCATGACTATTTTCAGATGTCTTTATGAGTTTAAAAATTCTCTTTTAGGTTTCCTCCACATTCATTAACAATATAAGATAACTTACTTTTTTCTCCTAGGATAATAATATATTACACTCAGAAGCTTCTTCCAACTATATTCTATTGTCTGGATTAAATGGATTCCTTGACGATTCAAAACATGGTGACCACTCTTGGATCAGGAGCATCTGGTGGGTCTGTTTATATCGTGAATCTCACTGAATCTCTAGATTTCAGTCCAGGTGTCCTCCATCTTCGGGGGAGAACTCTAAAAATTAATTCATTTGATTGCACAATATGGACTGCTGATTGCAGCATGAAAAGAACGCATGCAGTAATTGGTGAGTTCTTGTAATGGGTTTTTTCTCCAAATAACGTTCTTTTTGTTTGTTAATTTGGAGTTAGCATTCTACTACATTTTCAAAATAGGTGATGTAAAAAGGTAACTTTACAGAGTTGGTGATAATCTAAGAAGCATGTACACACACACACGTCATAACATGAATATGGACATGCAACACTAGAATATCTATGAATAATAATATGAGTGCACATATACATACAGGCGTATTCATGCATCCAAAAGTCCATACACATATTTTTAATAATATAATGACACGCAATGATTACATATGTGCTAAACTTTTAATCTGCCATATGTTCTTGCAACTTTGCATAGGAAATGAGTCTTAGTTGTTCAACTCTCATAATGTATTGAAACATACTTAAACTTATCATAGTTTTATACTAGCTAATATTTTGATAACATTTGTTTCACAAATATAGTCTTTGATACATCAGGAAAAGTATATAAATATCTCAAATATGTAATGTGAACAAAGAAATGTAGAACAAGTACAAAAGTCCCAACTAGTCGTATAAATTATTGTGTGTGAAGAAAAATAGGCATTTATTGGCTCCCTTGCACTTTTTGGCTACTCTAGGTTAAACCTTACATAATATGCTCCATAGGTGTCAAGCGCAAGATAAGACTAAAGTTCCCTCATGTCCATGTTTCCTCTTCCTGTATTGTCACTCTTTCAGGTCCATGCCTCTTCTGTGGTTTATTCTTCCTAAAAATATTTAGGTACTATGCTTTGCATCTACAATGTAGGGTTTGGATAGTAAATAAGGTTTATTCTTCTCTTCTAGTACTAATAATGAGTCTTCCGTTAGCTCGAACGGTCTGTAGTGAGGTTCCACTGAGGCATTACTTAGTATCTTAATACCTTAACACGATGATTTTATTTTCTGTAAACTGAAAAATAGTCTAGAATTTTTTTTTTCCCTTATCTTAGCATGTTGTGACTATTTTAATGAATATCTAAAATGAGCAATTTATGTTATTATCTTGGAAAAAGATTCTCTCTCAGCTTCCTTTACTTGCCACATAATTATCTAAGGCATATAGTTAACAAAATTATATTATTGGCTGCATTCACTGATTATATATTTTTTTCATTTCCTTGTAGGCACAAATTTGGGGGCTGCTTTGATAAATTTAGAGACTAGAGCTTCATCATGGGTGTACCGCACTAAAAGCGACGTCTTCTCACAACAATTTGACCATTCGGTAATTGAATAATAATTCATTGGGAACAGTTTCTTTCCTTATAACGCGCAACACAATACTACTAGAGTTCTAGCTAGTTTTGTAAGTTGATAATGGTCTAAGGTAAACTCTTCCAATCTCTTACGTAAAAAGTGAACGTTACAACTTCACTGTTAGCCACTCTTGGATTCCTAGGAACACTCTGAATCCTAACTTGATATAAGTTGCAATCCCAATTGCACACGTGCGTGCGCGTGCGTGCACGCACACACAGGTTTAGAGAATTATCAATTGGGTTTTCACCAATTATACAATTTGTCAGATGAAAACTCACAAGTAAAAAATCTTCTACGTGCTTCGGCCATGATAAACCTGGATAACCGTAAGCCACTTGTTTGAGCTCAAAATTTCATCTTTGTTTCCTCAGCTGCATGGTTTGAGTTCAAAAATTATCCTTGTTTTCTCAAATTCATAATATTGATACTGCGATTCTAAAATTGAAGATTGTTGGCAATTAAGTTGTATAATAATTATTCACACCATGCGTGTGAGAGTTAATAACCTCTGCACGGCTGGAACTTCATTCATGTATTTGACTGGGACTATTTACTGCTGAAGGCTACTTGTTTAATTATTCATTATAAATAGATTTTGTTACACTATATCTGTAATCTTTGGTTTTATTCTCTATCCCATGATTAGTTGTGTTACCTTAAAAAGCACATAGTTTGGTTAGTATAATATATCATTATTCTTGGGGGATCTGCTCTGAACTTGAAAACACATATATGTAACATTAGTCATGCATATTAGACAGACTTCGTAGGATCAATTACTATCACATCTTTAAATAATGAATGCTGTGACAACTATCGTGACAGTGATTAAATAGAATTTTGGACCTTAGACTGCTAGCCACACTTTATTTGGCTGATATTTTGATCAGACATCTCATGTCAATATTTTTGTTTCAATATTTTTTGACATTTTGATATGTGCAATAGTTATCAACTTATGATTGATTTCAATGGTTATGATGGATAGGCAGCTACCTTTTCAGATGCGGTTCGGTATATTGATAACAGATCCCTAATGCTAAATATTTTTCATCAGGCATCAAATAGAGGATTTTTGTAATAATCTGGCGTATCACTAATCACATTTTATGCTATATTGGTAATAACTTTTCAATCTTTTTATTGCTTTTGCTCGTCACTGTTCCTCTTCCTGCTCTTTTTGTTCTCCGGACTTGTTTTTCTTTTTGCTTTTTCTTTTTCTTCTTCCCTTTTGAGCTAGATGTATATCAGGTAGTATAAATGGCCCTGGTTATATAACATGCACTGCTGGCCATAAACTAATGTGTTCTTTCCTTTCCAAAGTGGTTGTTGCTTATCGATATTAGGTTACATTTTTAGAGTTCTTGTTATGGCCTTCTGGAACATTATTTTGTTTCTGGCCTTGCCGCCTCTTGTGATCGTCAACTGCATCATAGTCATTTCTCACATCATTTAGTTTGCAATTTTTAATGTTATTTTTCTACGATAATTTTTTTTAAAACGTCATCTTTATCATCNNNGTAGGCCTGTTTCTATATATAGATTCTCTTGATACTATGGATTTTTTGTTTCAGCATGAATCAGGATTCGGGTTATGTTAATGACTGTCATTTTGTGCTCCAGTCAAGTTCAACTTATCATCAGAGGGCTGCTTATGTATACCAGTTGTGCTAACAATGAAACATTCATAATACCTAGTATTTTGTTTTTTTCATTTTTCTATTGCAGGGAAATGTTGTTCTGTGTGGGCTTCGAAATGGAGCAATTATTGTGGTTGATGTGCGGGAGAAACAATCACGGACTCCAGAGGTTTCATCCAGACATACTAGGGCACCAAGCGCTCAAAGAGCAAATCATGCACCTCCAATTAGGCATGACCAGAGGTCTAAACAAAGGTTTGAGGTACTCCAAACAAGAAGTTTGTAAATTTGATGTGTCATCAACAATTAATGGTCTTCATCGAGTGAATTCTTTACTAGTTCTGTTTAAAGAGGGAAAAATGCACTTGGAACATAGAAAGCTATGTGCAGAGTCTAAAGGATTGTTAAAAAGTAAAAACATGTTACAGCAGTAGCTAACATCAAACTCTATCCTGTTAAGATTGGTTGCATATGGAGGCTTGGAGCAAAACATTTGTAAAAGTTCATAGACGTATTTGACTAGATTTTACTCAAGGCTTGACTTGACATCGAACTGCACACTGATCATGGGCAATCGTCTGGTTTAAGTCAGTGCACAGTAGGAAAATGTCATAAACATCTTATCACGATGAAATAGTTTCTTTATGTTTGCATTCAGTGGTTTTTCTGTCAGTTATTATGTTTATTAATCTCTCAACATGACAAGCAGAAGACACTTCCAAAAAAAACACACATTATGTACTTACCATGATATAAATGTTGGTTGTTTTCTGTTTCTTACAGGCCAAGAGAGCTTCTACTTCTTCCAGTCACTCCTTCATGTCCTCAGCTGTTTGCAGGTATTATTTTGTGTTATAGGCACACATTTGTGTTGCTTTATAGTATCTTCTTGGGCTTATCCAAAGTTGATATGCTAAACTGCAGCTTGGTAGCACTTCAATCTGATGATCAGTACTTCTTAGGGAGCTCCATGGATGGATCTGTGAGTTAATATTTTGTATCCTTCCACTAGATACATTGCTTAAATGTATATTTGTGAAACTTTTACTCTTTATATCTGTATATGCAATAGCAAATAGCATGTCCTGTGTCATGATTGTTTGGTTATACAGTGCTTGATCATCCGAATTATCTGTTATGCTACGGTCATTAGAGAATTGCTCTTTCTACATAGCTGAAAAGTTTTAACCCCACTGACTTGCCAAGAGTAATTGTTCTAGTTCACTGAATGGATATTCCACTGCATATTTGACCCAATATTAACACTTGCCATGGACCTGACAATCTTCACTCGTGCGGAACAGTGTACAGTATGCAATGAATTTTTCTAATGTTTCTTCTCGGAAGTACAATGCACAAAGGTTTGCTTGACACACTCTTCGTCAAGAAAGATTGTAGTTAGATTCGGAGACAAAGTAGATGAGCGTAGTTTTGGCCAAGATCTACTGTGCTATCAGTGTTACATGGATATGTTGTTGTGTGCTATCACCAATAGATTTAGATGAAGGCTTTGGTGTTCTTTTTTTGCATATGCTATTGCATATCGTAATGCAATACGTTATGTCACACAAATAATCAGGAATGTTCAAACTTCTTGGAGACCCTTTTCTTATGCATCTGTATTCATGCACAGGCACTGGCAGCTCACCCTGCTTTGCCCTACCTATTCCAACTTATGTCCACCTTTTTCCATGCTCAAAAATAGAAACACAAACACATTTAATTTCTCCTTCATCTGTATTCAATAGGCATGCATTTGTAGATGGAGCATTTTTTGAACTCTCGCCGGATAAGCAGCATTTCAATGGAGTTGGATTGTTCGTAACTAAAAGGGAAATGGATGTCGGAATATTTTTTTCATGGCAACATGTATGTCAAGTGCACATAGAAGAATAGATAAAGACGATTTCTATTTGCTGCCAGTGTGATCAATGTGCAATGGCGCCTTGTGTTGCGAGGGGTAACACGAGTTGCATTCCTAGCTGAAGTTAGAAATCATTTTAAGAAAGATATGATCCATCAATTGCTCATGTTGTATGAAAATTAGTAAATGTACCGAGCAAGTTGGCTACAGATAGTATAAAGCACAATCTCATAAATAAAAGCATTAAAACAAGCATAGTACACTTCACAATCATGAATAAAATGTTAACTAACATTTTCATTGCACTGCTTTGTGCACATTTCAGCTGTGAAAGCCACTGCTGAAGAGAAGCAGCAGAGAACATTTTTCTTTGTTCTTTATAAAGCTATGCTGTCATTTTAACTACATATGGATCCAAGTCAAATTGATCAACTTAAATTAACTTTCCACTAGTAGTTACAACCTCATGTACACTGAAGTACTTGTAACATTTTCATTGCCTCTGCTTCGTGCACACTGCTTTCTGCGGTGGCTGTGAAAACCACTGCTGAAGAGAAGCAACACAGAACATTTTCTCATGTGCTTTGAAAATCTATGCTGTCATGTTAACTACGGTTAGGCCCAAGTTAAGTTGATCAATTTCGATAAACTTTCCGCCAGAAATTTACATCCTCAGGCATACTGAAGAACTTAGTGCACTCTAGTTTCGTGTCTATGCATGTTATGCTTTACCATTCTGTTTTTCCCCAAGGCCTTTTGCTTTGGTAAGCCAAAAGGTCCAAACTGTAATCGTATTAATGGATGATACAATAATATTAAAAAACTTAGGAAAAGCAGGTGAGACTTACCTCAAATTGGATAAAAATTCAAAGGAACTGGATATCCTTGTATATTGGTCCATCGATATGTTAATTTCACTTTTCATGGTGAATAACTCTCAAACTCACGGGTTTGTGCTCCTTGTCACCATATTTTCCAAGGGAATTTTATTTGCTAAATCAAACACAAACCTCTAGATTTTAGGAGGATTTTGGACATTAAGATAAGATGGGATAAGATAACATCTAGTGTCACAGATTCTGCACCAGCCATTGCCTTGTTAACTAACTTCACGGCAAGGATGGGAGGAAATCCAGCAAAACTGAAAAAAATAGAACAGCTGATATGGTAAAGATGCAAACATGAAGAAAGATGAGACTGGAGGAGAGGAGGAAGAGAAAGTGAAAGTTGGACGAGGAGGAAGAATAACAGACTGAAGAACAGTTACTGTTTCATTTGATATAGTCTTGAGTTCCAGACTCTTCCACAGGACCTCAGCTCAACTTAATGTAGTTAATTTTTTATAGTCAAGATTCGGTGGATGGACGATAACTTTAAAGACATGCTTTTTGCCTCTCTCTATCCTGATCCATGAGCTCTGCATTTTTCCTTATTCCTTTAAATCCCCAAGTGGTTTATTGGCCAGTGGTGATCAATCTGGATGCCCTTCATGATTAGTTAATGTAGAACACATAAGCCCCCAAACACCACCACACACACCCCCTCCCCCCACCCTCATTTCTTCTCTTTTTTCATATATCTGTTTTTTTTTTTTGGTCAAATTGTTTTCCCTTGACCCCTAAAATTATGTATGTTTACTCAATCTACATTTAGAGTTCTGCATCTTTGGAACTCCGATGACATTGTGTTTCAATATGACGGATCTGCTATAGCTTTGCTGTGAATTAATTTAAATTTACCAAGTGATGGAATCATGAACAGATTTGGGAATCTTTGCCAGTTCTTCCAAATTGACCAATAGTAAAGCAGAGGTTATGGTCCACATTTTGAGCATGTGTCTATGTATTATTCTCATGATCTTAGCATGAACCATAGCCTACCCCAAATACTTGGGACAAATGGCTTAGTTGTTGTTTTGTTTTGATCTTAGTATGAACCATAATGATGAATAACCTCCTTTTCAATCAGGACTTTTGAAGCTTAGCTACGATCACAGACTCCCTCAATTTGCAACTTCTTCTTCTTCCACCTCTTCTATTTTATGCCATCTCAACGGAGATCAATCCTTCTTTTAGTCGTCTTGACTTGGAATTTTGTGCCTAATGACAGTTGGAAAAAGCTATGATACACAGATGTTGTTGCTCACTGAAATATTATAAAAAACAAGAGTAAATATTTGGAGACGTCTCCAAGAAAAGTGAGAGGGGAAGGGTTTGGATTTTGGAATCGATCATCTGGATTGCAATATCCTACAAATTTATATTCCCCGCCCGCATTTGAGATACTTAAAAAACTTGCATGCTGTTTTTACCTGATGCTTGCATCCTGTTATGAATCAATTATTGCCATCTTTGGAAATGAGACTTCTCATCACTTGGATGCAGATCAAGCTCTTTGATCGCCGTCTTCTTCATAGAGGAGCTATTCAGTCATATGAGGGGCATGTAAACTCACACAGCCACCTGCAGCTTGGTGTCAATCCATCTGAATCACTTGTGTTATCAGGTGACTATTTTAAACTATATAGTATTTCTTTTCTCAAACTATTTAGACAACTGAGATAATAACCCAGTACTTCCATATTAGGTGGAGAGGACCAGTATGTGAGAATCTGGAGCATCAAGACTAGTGAGCTAATCTTTGAGGAAAATGTCTCAAATTCAATACTCGCAACAGTTTGCTGGCCACAAGGTAGGAAACAAATGAATGATCTTGCGCGTATTTGTAAAATTTCTGGTCACTTGTTCATTTACTGCATTATTCATTAACCACATTTGGTTGCAGGGGCTCATGGACTTCTCAGACCAACACGATATTGTGAAGAGAATCCATTTGAACTAAACCATAGTTGGGGT
Organism: Agave americana; assembly: GCA_032274545.1. Taxonomy (NCBI): domain Eukaryota; kingdom Viridiplantae; phylum Streptophyta; class Magnoliopsida; order Asparagales; family Asparagaceae; genus Agave; species Agave americana. Next base: position 3,642 of record JAVRMC010022359.1, on the reverse strand, counting down.
GCTTGGTTGGGATCCCGTGAAGGACTATTTTACATGCATGGCACTTGATTCGCCCAAGGAATGGACTGTGATGCGAGATATATCAATGAACCTACATTCAACATTAGGGTCAGAGAAGGTTGATGCAGAGGCTTTAACACCTCTCGACTGTCATCCCAAGGTGGGCTGATCTGTGGGAGCGCGTCGCTTTACATGCTCCCTTTCTGGCAATTCATAGTGGCAGTTAAAGTGCAGTTTCTTGAGTCCTAAATGAGAATGTGATCTTGTGAAATTTCCTGTATAATTGAATTTTTTTTGTTTTTCTTCGTCTTTACTTTGTAGTCACAGGATTAAATCCTTGTAACTAAATTATGTTCTGATGGGTAATGGTTGTGTCTATATGTTTCTAACTCTATACTGTTAACACTCCTTCAGATGGAAGAATTTTAGGTAGTTAGCAATTGTTGAACATAACATGACGCCACACTTGCCCGTGTGGCTGCCAATTTTGGTGTAGCTGACCATCAAGGTTATTTGTTGTGGGTGATTATTTATTTTTTGAGTCTTCAAAAGTGTTCTCTCTGTATCATTTTCTTTTATCGCATATTTTTTATGAGGGTGAGTTTCTTTTTAAGAATTGATTTGAAGCGAGGTTTATCTGTTCATAGAAAAGATTTTCAATGGTTTGTTTTATATTGTTTCTCTATAACGTGTGTAAAGTGCAAACAAGCCAAACTTATTTCGTGAGATTTTAAGTTCTTAAGCAACTTCTCAGGAGACAAATGGATTTAGTTTTTTGATGTAGATTCCACACAACTACACTCAAGACCCTTATTCTATTTAAGGAGTCAAAGAAATTCAAGAAATTTACTATTTAGTAGCAATTGTGTTTGGCAATTAAATTAAATCACGAGGACAAAGGAAACTAGAAACCAATCATAAATTCTGAAAATTACATATTTACATTCCTAATAATGATTATTTCTCTTGGTAGTACTTCCCCCCAGAACCAAAGAATCTCTGCATATCAAAATTCTTTGAAATCTTGTACCTTTTAAATTCATAAAAACTTTAAAAAAAAAAAAAAATTTCTAGTTTCTCCCTGTGGAAATATTGAGAGGCACCCTTATGGAGTCCCAAGAGGAGCTCTAAAAGGCTGCACGATCTCTCTCCCATGGTGGGCTTGAAAAATATAATATTTTTTTTTTGAGGGAATTGAAAT
>JAVRMC010022269.1:2070-12615 GCA_032274545.1 Agave americana | reverse complement strand
GAAGCTTGAGCACCGGAATCACCATGATAAGCTTCTAAACTCCTTGTTGAAGCTAATCATCAACTAATATCTTGCTAGATGATCTGAAACTTAAAATCACAAGAGTATTAGTAAACATAACTACATGAGTTGATCATCATCAAAACTAGAGTGGAAGGCCTTTGGGCCAACACTTGGACCATCATATATATAAGGATTTGGGTAACTCCACTTAGGAGGCTAATTTTTTGAAATGATGGCCCAAGTCCTTCAATCAACAACATTTCACACAGTCCCCATTGTGTACAATTTATTAATAAGATACTTGTAACTTTTACTTTCTGTATATTAGTTCATATGATATATACTTGCAACCTTCACTTTCTCTATATATTGGATTTTGCTGGCAAGAAATGTTTCCTTACAATTCTCAAACTTTGTTGTCTTTTGCTTTCTGTGAGGCTCTATTAGGATTTTACCTTATTTTAAAGAGGAGATGATGGTCTAAGAAGATCCAAATAAGTTAGAGAAGAAGATGATTGTTTAGAGAGAAAAAAATGCAGATCAAGGAAAGTCGACTAACAAGACTACTAGTCGACTAATCAGAAGTACTAGTCGATTAGAATAGATACAAATCCAAATATTGAAAGGAGAAAAAATACAATACTCAACTAATAAGTTTTATTAGTCAACTAATGGAAAGGATTAGTCGACTAGGCCAAAGTACTAATTGACTAATGGGGCGTCTCTGAAGCAAAATTAGTTTTCTTTTCAGGCGCCAGTTTCCTTTTCTAGTGGAGTACGAATGAGGCTCAGTTTCTATTCAATAAAGGGTTTGTTTCTAAAAGATTAAAGGGTCAAGAATTTTTCTAGATCAAGAAGATCAACTCCTAATAGGATTGATCAAGATTCTTCAAGCATTCAAAGGCCAAGATCATCTTATAGTCCAAACATGAGTTGTTATTGTAAAATCTTATAAATAAAGATTGCAACCCATCATTGTATACAGAGAAAATCTGACCTAAAGGAGAAAATGTGGAGAATACCAAGGAGATCAGAAAGAAGCCAAGAAAGATAGGAGCAAGTGAAGGTGCATAGAAATAAGGTAATACTTTTGTAATCTAGGTGTAGATTAAGGAAGAGTGAGAATACTCTTGTTACATCAAAAGGAAAATTAGATCTCTTTGTATCAAGTTATTAATAAAACTCTCTCAAGTTCTATCTCCGTGGACGTATGCTAAGTTTGAGCCGAATCATGTTAAATTCTCGTGTCCTTCCTTATTACTCTTTTGTCTAGGTATTGTTAGTTTACTTTATAACAAGTTTTTCTTTTGCAAGTATATTCATATTGTCAAGTTTCACAAACGTCGATCCTGAGAGTAATAATTGGTATCATAGCATATCAATTTCTCAACAGTGGTATCAGAGCTAAAAGTTGACGAAGGGCGAATGTCAAAGATAGGAAGTTCTATGACAAAATTTGAGTTCGAGATCAATGATAAAGAAAACTTCAGTTTATGAAAAAAGAGGGTGAAGACGTTGCTAATGTAATAGGGTCTTCACAAGACCTTGCACGATAAGTCATCAAAATCTCCAGGTACGTCAGATAAGGATTGGAAGGAGATGGATCTAAAGGTGGCAAGTACGATTCAACTATCTCTCGCAGATGAGGTGATGTACAACGTGATGAATGAAGAAATGACTACGAGATTGTGGTCAAGGTTAGAAATGTTATATATAATGAAAAGCCTCTCCAACAAGCTGTATCTCAAAAAATAACTATATGGACCACGTATGAACGAATGGATCACGGTGTTGGAGCATTTAAACTTCTTCAACAAGATGATCAGCGAGATTCTAACTGTTTATGTCAAGATCAATGAGGAGGATAAGGCGTTGATACTTCTCAGTTCGCTTTCACAGTCATATGATCTCATCGTCACCAGCGTGCTCTACAGTAAGGAAACACTCATTTTGGATAAGATCACGTCAACTCTCTTATTTAATGAGATTAGAAAAATACTAAATCAAGAGGAGCATACATGATCGGGTTTAGTGGTCAAGGGAAGAAAAGGAAGAGAGAAGGAAATAAAGGTCCAAGTTCGTCAAAGGCATGTCACTTTTGTCACAGAGAAGGTCATTAAAAAAATGTCTGCAAGTATAATATCCCCTAGTTCATAATACTGTATTATTATTTTTAAATATTTTATCTGGACTTACTTATCATTTTATTTATTAACTTAATTTATGAATTACTATTACTACTTATGTTTTAGTAGGAGAAATTATTATTGATTATTATTATTACTGTGTTGTTATCGTTAAATATTAATATTATTATTATTATGTGAGTTTTTATTATTAATGAGTTATAAATTCTATTATTATTGTTGGTGATTGTTATTAGTAGTTATTACTATTATTAATATTGTAGTTATTATTATTATTATTTTATATCTCCTAATTCTCAAACCTAGTGTCCCACTTAATTGCATGTGTATTAATTCCAACCCAACTTAAATTCAATTCCATTAACCCAGATCAACCTAATCCTAATCCTAACAACCAAATCCTAAATCCTAACTAATCCTTATCTAATCTCTATCTAACCCTAATGCTTTATTCTTCTCCTCCCCCAACAAATCACACCCGTAACCGCTCCTCTCTTCCCTGGAGCACCTACAGCCCTAAGGCTGAGATCCCCCACACTCAGGCCGCGCTCCATCTCCATGGCCGCGAGCGCCGCGATTCCACCACCCGAACTCCACCACGCAGCTCCTTCTCGTACGCTAACCCGGAGCCCCTCTCTGCACGCCTCCATCTTCTCCTTATTCTAGCCAACACCCGCCAACCTCCGTTCCGTCCCCTCGCTAGAACCTGTGGCGCATCTCTCCTCCACCCTCCGAGCACCCGCACTCCAGCCTCCTCTGTGCAAGCTCCGCCCGAGCCAAATCCCATCTCCCTATGGCCCAACACCCCAGCCAGACTTCTCCTCAAGAACCCATGCCCATGCGCCGCCACAGCCAAGCTCCAACTCCATTCCACCAGCGCAAGCCCCTCCTTTTGCCACCGCTTAACCACTCGACACCGAGCCCCGCTGTTTGAGTTTTTCCCCGAGGCCGAGCAACGCTCGTGCCCCCTCATTGCACTGTCACCCTAGAGCATCCTCTATCACCAGGCCGAGCATCTTCTCCCCCCCTTGCGTAAGCCTACCCTCCCTTTTTCTATTTCTCTCTCTAAATGTTTTGTGTGTAATTATGTATAAATGTGAGTGTGCGTTTATATATATAACTGCGTGCATGTGTGTTAGTGTAGGTACGGGTATAGTGCATGTGGGTATGTTTTTAATTAATGTGTGTTAGAATACATTTGTGTGTAAGTATGCATGTGTTAGTATGTGTACATGAGTGCGTGTGTATGCAACATATATGTTATTTTTGTGTGTGTGTAATTATGTGTATATATTTCTAAGTATTATTTGCATAGTGTATAGGGGTGTGTGTGTAAATGTGCATGTATGTGCGTGGGGATGTGTAAGTGTGTATTCTATATGTATATGTGTTGATGTATGTGTGTAAATGTGTGTTTGTGTGTGTAGTATATGTATGTATGTGTATGGTTGCGTGTTGCGGCAATTCGGAGCTGATTGTGCTATCCGAACTCGGTAACAGAGACTCGGAGTTGCGTACTGTGGACCCGATACCTTAGGTGATTCAAAGACCGACCCATGAGTTTGAGATTCAGACCGGTTCATGCAGTACAGACTCGACGGTGATTCGGACCCAAAATCGTGTCATTTCATGTGAGTATTTTTCACTTCTTTTAATAAATTTATTTTTTTCAATAATTATTCATGAGTTGCTATTTAAAATTGTTTAATTATTGTTACGATATTTAGAAAATGCAAACTGTTTCAGATTAATTGCTGGTATGACATCGGGGTAATCACATAGTTATAATGTTATACTTTGCATCATTGATATGTTGTACTTGAAATCCTACATGTATCTTTTTATTGATTATGTATATGCACACTCAATACCACAGTGGTTATATTTTGAGATGGGAATGTATTTGATGAGTTGTTTAACTTAATACTTCGACCTACATCTTCAGTAGTTTGATACTGGGATCCGTTAGTGGACTTTTCGTAGGTGTAGGACTTGACTTGAGATTTTGAGAGCAAATTAGATTAGTTAGAATAGTGAACTCTATCGATTTATAATATATTATTAGAAATGAATTATTATTATTGGGAGAGAGCAGATTATCTTGGTGGTGATAGATTAGATATATTCTCGATGTCCGATGTATTTGGATTCGTTATTTTATCACTGAAATATTTTTATCCTATCATTTCAAGTGTAGATTATTTACCGTTTCGGATTCAGGACTAGTTGTGGTATACCTTAAACTGTGACTTGACTAGACCTAGTAATTAGCCTAATTCGTGTTGTGAATGAGTGGTATATTTCATGTGAAGTATTTATAAGTCAATTCTTTGGTGATTATTTAGATAGGAATCCTTTTGGATATTGAGGATTGATAAAATAGGATACGACTTTACTAAAGACTAGTTTTCCTTGATGCTTAATCTATATATGAACTTAGTTAGAGTTAGAGTTGACCTGAGATGTATATTCTTTATGTTGAATCTTGTGATTGACCATAATAGAAGTGAGAGTGTATGATGATCATGATCAATGATCTTAATGTTATTCGATAGCGAGGATATGATTAGATATAGTTGACTGTTTATATGGGACTCTGGCATATTGGTGACTAGAAAATGAATATACTGGTAATATAAAGACTGAAGTAGGTCGACAGGAATGAGATAACTGATTATTAATTTACTGAGGTGGTGTTTACTGTATCAGATACCTTGACGATGGATTTAGTACTCGATATTTGCAGTGATTGTAGGGAGATTATGAGTTGATGGATCATGTTACTGTTATATCTTAGTATTGATGAATGAGATGTTGATCAGTTCTAAATGAGACTGTCTATTGAGAAGTATCTCAACTTGTTACTGTATTATTTCATGTTACTAAAATTATTGAAAAAGTATTGTTAGATCGTAACCCTATGTACAGTTTTATTGTTTATTGCATACACGGTTACTACTACTGTTTACTGCTATTGTTACTGTTCACCATGTAAACGATCACTGTTACTGATATACTATACTATTACTGTCACTGTATCATTCTAGTAATTTAGATAATATGAATATTGATTGATCTACATAATAATGTAAATGAACTATTTACACTGGGATTGAGAAAATTGATGGAGGAGATAACGTTTGTATTTTGGGTAGATCTAGGATAAATGTTGCCAGCCGAGATACAATTTCACTACAGGGTTCTGAGGGATGACTGACTTACTATATGTTTACTGTTCTACAGTGATACTGTGAGTGCTGTTACTAACTTCAATGTCAGGCATCTGGGCCGTGGTTTCAGGTATGTACGAAACCCACCTAAAGTATAGATAATGTCTCTCCTATCAGCTTCAATAACTTGGGACCCTAATTGATATGTGTAGTAGGCGTAGCATCTGATGCGTCTATTACAGGTGGTAATTGGTATTCGCTAACAAATTAATAATAATGAACTGTTTATTGTATACTGTGGCTAACTATATTCACCTGATATGTTAGCTAGGATAGACACCTCAGTGTAATACATGATTATAGAATAGACTGTTTTTGTTATTTTTTATTTATACCCTCTATATTATTGCGTTCTCGATGATATGATTGCTTTATTATTATATTGTATTTCATCACTTTCTATGCATGTGCACCCGTTATTTTACACATTTATTGGGAATTCTGACTCTCTAGATTTGCATATCTAGGTCCATGTATATTCTATCTTGTTGATTAGGTATTTGGAGTGGATTATACAGATTATGAGGAGTCTGATGTTTATTCTATTTGACTCTGGAGTATTCTTCTCGTATCTTTTTATTTCCAGTCATTTTTTTGATTCTCTATATATTGGACTCAGACTTTATTCCATTTGTTTATCCATGTACTATCATTGTGTAGAAATGTATATGTCATATTGCAGTGATGTTGATTCTTCATGGTGATTTTATAGCTTGCTCATGTTACTTTAAACTTAACGTGTATACGTGAGGTATTCTCCTAGCGTATAAACGTTGTCGATTCTCGTCGTGATCTTGTTTTCACGTATTTTGAGAAGCGGAGCGTGACAGCAGGCATCAATAAAAGTAACTGAAGAAGAAAGGGCAAGTTGCAGATATAGACGTAACATTGAGCAGTCTAGAAGACACCGAAGTATTAATGGCTTCCTATGACGACAACACTTCTCAAAGTAAAGTCTGGATATATAATTCAGGTAGTACAATTTATTTATGTTCCCAAAAAGAGTTGTTCAACTCATTGGTTATAAAGGAGAAAGGGATTATGAAGATGATGGTGGATACTCGACTTGCGAGGTCATTGGCACTGGGACAGTCAAGGTTACAAAAAGAGATGAGACGGTGCGTGCTCTGGAGGTGGTCCGGTATGTCCCGGAAGCACGATACAATATAATATGCATAAGGGTGCTCGAGCAAAAAGGATGACATATCCAAGTGCAATAAGGCATCGTCACAGTTAACCAAGAAAGCAGGGTAATCCTGGAAGAAGAGAAATGTGGAGGGTTATACAGCTGAAAGAAGGAAACTCAGTTCGATGTGAAATTTCAGAGATAAGCTTTGAAGGAAGCTCATCGCGAGTTGGAACTTCAAAGAAGACTGCAACGGGATGTGGACCGGGTCAAAGTGTTGCGGGAAGGAGAAAGAGTGCATTCGGGTTAGGCCCGAAATGGCCTAAGCTATGACGGTGAATCAGCCAAGGGACCTGGGGAGAGGGGCAAGAGTTAAAGGCTTCACGACATACAACCAAGAAAAGAAGCAAGGTAGTAATCCAAATCTCAAGATATTTTATTAAAGACTTGAAAAGCAAGTCAAGGTGGAGATTGTTAGGATTTTACCTTAATTTCAAGAAGAGATGATGGTGGAAAAAGATCCGAATAAGTTGGAGAAGAAAATGACTGATTGAAGAGAAGAAAAGAAGTAAATCAAGGAAAGTTACTTATAGTTGACTAATCAGAAGTACTAGTCCATTAGGACAGATACAAAGACATACAGAAAGAAGAAAAAATACATTAGTCGACTAATAATAAGTTTAAATTAATCGACTAATGAAAGGGATTAGTCGATTAGGTCAAAGTATTAGTCGACTAATAAGGGCATTTTCTGAAGCAGAATCAGTTTCCTTTTCAGGCGCCGGTTTTCTTTTCTAGTGGCGTATGAATAGGGCCCAGTTTCTATTAAATGAAGGGTTTGTTTCTAAAAAAATTAAAGGGTCTATAATTCTTGTAGATCAATGAGATCAAACTCCTGATAGAATTGATTAAGATTCTTCAAGCATCTAAAGATCAAGATCATCTCATAGTCTAAATAGGAATTGTTATTGTAAAATTCTATAAATAAAAGTTATAACCCAATATTGTGCATAGAGAAAGTTAGATTTAAAGGAAAAAAAGATGGAGAATACCAAAGAGATCAGAAGAAGGCCAAGAAAGAGAGAAGTAAGATGAAGGTGCATAGAGATAAGATAATACTCTTGTAATGTAGGTCAGATTTAGGAGGAAGGTGAACACTCTTATTGCGTCAAGAGGCATGTTAGATCTCTTTGTATCAAGTTATTAATAAATCTCTCTCAAGTTCTCTCTCTATGGACGTAGGACAAGTTCAGGCCGAACTACGTTAAATTCTCGTGTTCTTTCTTATTACTTTTTTATTTAGGTATTATTAGTTTGTGTTAGAACAAGTTTTCTTTTTGCAAGTATACTCATATTGTCAAGTTTCGAAAGCGTTAATCCTGAGAATAATAATTAGTATCCTAATTTATCAATTTAGCAACAGCTTCTTTCTATATGTAATCATATAGTCTCAGGCGTTCATGTCAAATGCGTTGTGCATCCTGGCACAATCATGGAAGTGGAGATTGATTCAAACTTGCCTGGATGCATGCTAGCAAGCATCCATAATGGTCAATAATTTATGATTGATTCAAACTCATCCATAATGTTTGCATTACTGGCTCAATTATGTGTTGGCATGGAGAATGTGCTGTGGGACTGATTTCCAGGAGGTTTACAAGGTCAAATTCCAGTTGGTGTTTTTTTTTTCCCTGCTTATCTTTAGGTATTTTCATGTTGGCTGGAAACTTTTGTTCCTTTTTCTTTTACTCTGGCTCTGTCTGTGAGACTGTTAACTAAAATTGTGACTTTTTAAATGGCACATTTTGAGTATATCTTGAAGAGCTCATTTTACACCAATTATGTATGTGACTGGATGGTTTGATCTAATTAGAGCTACAAGCTACATACTAGTTTTTACCCTTTAAGCTGTTTGGATTCAAGGAAGTGGGCGGAAGTGAGGAGGTGGGGAAGTGTCATTTCCCACTTCTGTTGTCCATCCAAACACTAGAAAAAGAAAATGAGAAAATCTTTTTCCTTTTCTCTTTTCCTTTTATTACACAACCATTTCCTCACTTCTAAGTTTGGTTGTCATAATTGGCCGTAATTCATGAGTCATAATTGGTAAATTCTTTTACAGTTGTAAATGAGTTATATGCAGGTAAGTTTTACGGTGTTTGATTGGTAATATAAAGTTGTAAGTGAGAAAGTGTATTGTGTTTTACGGTGTTTAGTTGTCGTAATGTGTGAGTCGTAAGTGAAAAAGTTGCGTAAGTCTTTTACAAATTACAGTCTAAATAAACACCGTAGTTGTAATTGAGTTGTAAGTCATTTACGAATTACAACATTTTATGACTTTTACGTCCAAACAAACAACCCCTTAATTTTGTGGTCATGGAAATCTCATTTGTAATAAGTTGTAACTCAAAACAGTTAATTTTGTGGTCATATAAATTTCACTTGCATTCTAATTACAATTTAACTTTTTTATAATTAATTTTTATTTTGATGTTATTTTACAGTCAACTTTGTGGTCAACTTTTTCACTTTCATATTACTAATCAAATATTGAAAAACACAATATATTTTTCATTTTTAGTTTCCAACTACCAATCAAATACCAAAAAAAAATAAACACAAATTTAAATTTCAAAAAAAAAAAAAAAACCCCACTTTCTCATTCCCGCCCACTTGAATCCAAACACAGCCAGGGCTACATACATTTATTGTTTTTCCCCCTTAATTTTTTTTTTCAAATTTCTTCTCAAAACCAAAAACAACAACAGTAACTTTCACTGTCAAGCGGAGCGGGGGAGGAAGGAGGAGTCCCTTGAGGAGCCGCGTGTTGGCTCTTCATTGGTGCGGAAGAGATTCAGTGTTTGAGGTCAAACACGGGATCCCCGATCCAAAGATGCAGCACGGTTTTTCCGGGGCCAGATTCCGGTGGCTGTTGCGGTCGGCGCTGCCAGCTACACCCGCTGCGAAGGCAAGTGTCTAAAATACCCTCCAATTTAATAAAAGTCCTGCCACTTAACAGCAGCCGTTTAGGGGTAGGCCGTGGGTGGTTCCGTAATTTACTTATGAGGAGCAACCCAGCCGACGTATCTCAACCACCGTTCTTTCTTTCACAAAACGTCAAAAACGGAAAGCTTGTGGTCAGCGCTTAGGTTACGCTGCTTCGCGGTGTAGCGCACTGGATTCCACATAGATATCCACCATCCATTGATCCCAGAGATTCTGGGAGCGAAATAACTTCAAGTCCGGCTATTCACACACTCAAAATTTCTTAAAACACTCATATACTTAATACACTCATAAAATTTATAAACACACCCCTTACTTTTTCTAAATTATCCTTCATAAAAGTCAAATTAAAATTTCAAAATATCAATTCTGCCCTCCCTCTGAATTCTCTGTCTGTCTCTGAACATTCTTAATTACAATTTTTGAATTTGGATGCTCTCATTCATTTATCTCTTGTATTTCATTTGATCCATGACAGTCATTTGGGCTCCTTTTCTTGAAAAAATTATTGAGTGGAGGAAATATACAGTTTAGATGCAGCTTCTTTCTTTACAAAGTTTCTCCCGTCTTCTATGATCTCTTACTTTTTTGAGTTATTACTGCAGTTGTTTTCTCATGTGAATCACACAGCACAAAATGTTACTCTTTTTCATTTTTTCCTTATGATTTAATGATTAACTCCTCATATATTGTTTACTTGAAATAATAAATATAATTTTCATATTAAAACTTAAAGACAATTTAGAAATTATATAGAAGTAAAAGAAGTACCTTTGAAAAATCAATCTATGGATTATAGGCAAGCTCATTGAACTTTTCATTCTTATCCTTAAGGAAGATGTGAGAACAAAAATATTATCAAATATCCATAGTCAACATAAAACACTTTTAAGTAATGTTTGTCATTTAATTATATATATATATATATATATATATTAAACATACCAAAAAAAATAAAGAAAAAACCAAAGTCTATCTTTTATTTTTTTCACCATAAATAATTTCTTTCTTTCTTTTTTAATTTCCCCACTAATAT
>JAVRMC010022268.1:158355-172253 GCA_032274545.1 Agave americana | reverse complement strand
GGAGACCGAAGAAAACATGGATGGAGATAATACGACAAGATATAGAGGCTAAAGGTCTTAGTGAAGGCATATTGCTCGATAGGAATGAGTGGAGAAAGCTGAACCATGTATCCGATCCGACGTAATTCTCTTTTGGTTCATGTAGCCTACCCCAAATACTTGGGACAAAATGGCTAAGTAGTAGTAGTTGTTGTTGAACCATGCGTGCATCCCCGCAAGTGGCCTCTTCCCCACTCGTTTTGGTCCTTATTGGTTTTGGATTCGGGTTTCCTTGTGGAACCTGAAACCACAACCCAATAAGGACCAACATTTAATGCACCAACAATTTGTTTTTTCTATAACTGTTTTTGATTTTTAAATTTGGATAGTGGGAGAGGTAAATTCAAAATTTGAAAATTGAAATTATCTCTCATTTGTTTCTTTTTCTTTTTCTTCTTACTCTTCTTCTCTTTCCTCTTTAAACCCAGTTATAGTTCATTCTCTTAAAAATTTGGTGAAAGATATAAGCAAATGGATGTTAGTGTTTATTTCCTTTATTTAAATTTGTTTTTTAGCTTTGATGTTGATGCAATAAATGAAAATAGAATTTACTGAAACTTAACAACTTGAATTTAATTGAATTCTATGCAACATATATTCATCTAATAATTTGGTAAAAAATATAAGTAAATTAATTTATGTTATTTATTACTTATTGAATTGAATAAGATACAAATTGAATTGATTTTTTTGAAAAATAACATAAATAATATTGGGGTTTGAATCAAATGGAACGAAAAGTAATTAATATTTAAGTTTTATTGCTCATACGGTATCTTCACCAAGTGTAAATCATGGAGGATTTTCTTGCTCAGTTTTCCTCCATGCAATTGCAAAAATAATAGATTCATTGAGAAGAAAAAAATTGATTGAGGTCATTGATATCAGATTTAGGGGTATTCTCCATCTACAGAATATCTAAATTGAAAAGCAATTATTCAACTGATTGGGTTTGAATTTGGACCTGGGATAAAGAAGGTTGCGTGTGAATAACTGCTTTGTAAACATTAACGATGAAGATGCATATTTACTGATGGGTTTAAGTCACCAAAGAAAAGTAAACTAGGTTGATTGAAAAATTGGATCTGAGGATCCGAGGATGGTAGGAAGATTAAGGGAGACCGAGTAGTATTGATTATTAGAGAGAGAAGAATACTAAAGAGAAAGAAGAGTAGAGGGAAAAAAAATGAGAAACACAATTTATATGAAAAATGGGCCTAACATGCTGTTAAGCCATGTTTGGGGGGGAAACACAAGAATACCCAAATTTCGTTAAACGAATTGTTGCCTCCCCTAACCACCAGCGAAATTCCAAAAATAAAATAAATAAACGAGCCCACAACAATTATTCGCTGCTATGCTTGTTCTCAAACTGAAGCGCATACACTAACGGGCTCCAATCCCCATTCCATCCAGAGCGTGTTCCCCCCAATCCAAGAGACTTTGTGCTTCAACGTAGGCTTTCCGTGCTTCGAGGTGGAAGCACCAAAGTCTAACCCTAATGTTATTTGTTTCTCCTAAAATTTAGGCGCCACATGCCCACCCCGAGAGTCACCTTTGTCCCCTTACAAGGGAGACAAGCGTCACAAGCCAAGGCAAGAGTTTGCCCACAAATTATGTGGTAGATAAGAGTCTACAACTCTACACGTAGGAGACAAAACAAGGCTTGAGGGTTCGACTTTGGTGCTTTCACCTCGAAGTACACGAAGTCAATGCGGAAGCACAAGGTCCCTTGGATTGGGGGGTTCGACTGTGGAGGGAATTTTTTTTTTTTTTGGTGGGGGGGGGGGTGGTGGAGCCCATTCTTGCACGTGAATTGAGGCATTTGATAGCGTATGCGCTTGGGTTCGACATCAACAATTCGCTGGTGTGGGCTCGATTATTTATTTTTGAATTTTGCTTGTGGATTGGGGGAGGCAACAACCATTTTGACTGAATTTGGTTTTTTTTTTTTTTACCAAACGGACCTTACAACTACATGGACCTGTTTTTGCTATATAAATTGTGTTTTTCTCTCATTTTTTTCTCTACTCTTCTTTCTCTCTATTTCTCTTCTATCTTCCTGATTGATACTCGATCCCTCTCAATTTTTCTACCATCCTCATAACCTCGGATCTAATTCTTCCAATCCACCTATTTTTACTTCTTTTTGGTGACCCAGACCCATTAGCAGGTATGCATCTTCATCGTTCACGTCTACAAAGCCGTTACTCACATGCGATCTTTATTCCAGATCTCTATTCAAACTCAACCAGTTGAATAATCGTTTATCAATATAGATATTCTGTCTGTGAAGAATAACCAGTTGAATTTAGATATCAACAATCTCATTTATTTTTTCACTACTTTAATGAATCTATCATCCTTTGCAATTGCATGGAGGAATACTGAGTAAGAAGATCTTCCATGATTTACACTTGGTGCCAAAATTATCTAATTAACAAGGATCTCGTGTGAGCAATAACACCTAAATATTAATTACCTTTTCGTTGCATTGATTCAAACCCTAATATTTATTATGTTATTTTTTTCCTAAAAATTCTATTTTCCTTCAAAGCATAATCAATTCAATTTGTATCTTATTCAATTCAATAAGTAATAAATAACGTAAATCAATTTACTTGTATATTTCACCAAATTAAGGAATATATGTTGCATATAATTAAAATTAAATTCAAGTTATTAAATTATATTTCCATTTATTGCATTAGCATCAAAACAAGAAAACAAATTTAAATAAAGGATATAAACACTAACATCTATTTGCTTGAATCTTCTACCAAATTTTGCAGAGTAGGGACTATAATTGGGTTTAAAGAAGTAAGATAGGAGAAAAAGAAGAAATAAATGAGAGGTAATAATTACCTTTTCATTCCATTTGATTCAAACCCTAATATTATTTATGTTATTTTTTTTTCTAAAAATTCTATTTTCCTTCAAAGCATAATCAATTCAATTTGTATCTTATTCAATTCAATAAGTATTAAATAACGTAAATCAATTTACTTATATATTTCACCAAATTAGGGAATATATGTTGCATATAATTAAAATTAAATTCAAGTTATTAAATTATATTTCCATTTATTGCATCAGCATCAAAACAAGAAAACAAATTTAAATAAAGGATATAAAACACTAACATCTATTTGCTTGAATCTTCTACCAAATTTTGAAGAGTAGGGACTATAATTGGGTTTAAAGAAGTAAGATAGGAGAAAAAGAAGAAATGAATGAGAGATAATAATTACCTTTTCATTCCATTTGATTCAAACCCTAATATTATTTATGTTATTTTTTCTAAAAATTCTATTTTCCTTCAAAGCATCTTCAAAATTCAATTTGTATCTTATTCAATTCAATAAGTATTAAATAACGTAAATCAATCTACTTATATTTTTCACCAAATTAGAAGATGAAGGAATATATGTTGCATATAATTAAATTAAATTCAAGTTATGTTTCATTAAATTATATTTTCATTTATTGCATCAACATCAAAAGTAGAAAACAAATTTAAATAAAGGAAATAAAACACTAACATCTATTTGCTTTAATCTTCTACCAAATTTTGAAGAGGAGGGACTATAATTGGGTTTAAAGAGGTAAGATAGAGGAAGAAGAAAAAGGAAAAAAATAAATGAGAGATAATTTGAACTTTCAAATTTTGAATTAACCTCTCCCTCTCCCATCATCCCAAATTTGAAAATACTAAAATTATTAAAAAAAGTTGGTGGTCCATTAAATGCTACCAGGCTCTTATTGGGTTGTGCTTTTTAGCGTCACAAGGAAACCTGAATCCAGAGCCAATAAGGAACAAAACGAGGGGAGAGAGGCCTCTCGTGACGATGTTTGCACGACTGTCAGAAAAAATATTCGGCTATATATTGAATGGCTATATATTGAAATATAAGTCTAGTAACATGGGTTTGGGTGGGTCCGGGTGCGGCGGGTCGGGTTCGGGTGCGCCTGAATTTTATTGGGTTCGGACAAGGTTGATTAAACCGGGTTCAGGCTGGTTTTTACATGGGTTTTGAGCCCTATTTTTCGGGTGTGTTTCGGGTGACTGTCAGGTATAGGCCCAACCCATGAACAATCCTAGAATCAAGTAAGGTTTGTTGTTTTTTTGGGTATGATAAGAAGAGCTACATTACTTTGTGGAATCAAACAGATGTGATTGTGAATGAAAATAGAAACTATGATTAGTGTCCTCTAATCACTCACACTATTCAATAAAGTTTACATTTGCTTGTTCCAACAATTTTGAGACCGAGTAGTGCGTACGATGCTGAATTTGAATAACTTTGTCCAAGAACTGTGCTATGATGTGTCATGAGCTGCTGGTGTCCCTTCCCTGAGGAGCAAAAAGAAATGGAAAACATTGACCCTGGATACAACCAATTCTCAACCTTGAAATATATTGGAAACCTATTGATTATATGTGACTGACCAAATATGCTTGGTTCCACCTCAACTTAGTTGTTCTCTGTTGCATGTGTTTTACCATGCATTCCGTTGTCAATATTTTCTCTCACTTGTAGTAGTAGCCTAGAAGTTGATCGACAGGGTTAAGTGAGAATGGATCATTAATGCTATATCAGTGTCTTTATTAACTCTGCCCTTTTCCAGTTCTTTCTGATAGTATGTGTCTGATTTATACAGATACATTGCTTTTCCCAAGAGGTTTTTCGATTTGATCTCCCGGCTGCTTGTCTGATATAAATCTTTATGCCAAACAGCGCTGGCTAACTATTATAGGTTACATATTACAGCATTTGATCTTATACTATGCTATCAGTTTTCTCCTGGTCTACTTGTTCAGTAACTCTCTCTATTAACTTCTGACAGACATTGGTGAGATATCAGTTTCCGGTTATCGTGATCGTCTTCAACAATGGCGGTGTATACGGGGGTGATCGTAGAAACTCAGATGAAATAACTGGGCCTTACAAAGATGATCCTGCCCCTACTTCCTTCGTTCCTGGGGCAGCGTATCACACCATGATGGAAGCTTTTGGCGGGAAAGGTTATCTTGTCAGCACTCCCCAAGAACTCAAGTCGGCACTTGCAGAGTCGTTTTCCGCCCAAAAACCAGCTGTAGTAAATGTTGTTATTGACCCCTACGCCGGTGCTGAGAGTGGGAGATTGCAGCACAAGAACTGATGCTCACGATCGCTGTGTATGAATGCATGTGTTTGTCCAATAAGTTTGCAATAACTGTCTTATTTCGCTTTGAAATGATAACATCTGGAGAACACATCGTTGACTAAACCTGTACACGGTGAAAGCAACATCAATGTACTTGTAAGAATATTGCATCTCTAGAGCTGAGTGGTTGTTTATCTTGTTACATTTTGTTGTGCATGGATTTGTTGAATGAAACATAGAATTTCACGCAGAAATTTTATTGATTTGAGAAGAAAGAGAAGAAATTCTCTCTAAGACAATAGAAGTTGGGATACCCGCAAGTTGTTGATCAAATCAAATCTTTTAGCTATTTCTTCGAAGAAAACGTTGATACTAATAAAAGTAATGAAGATTTAAAGGTCATTTTGTTCTACATTTGGCTACTGGCTGGAGAGAAGTGTGTGGGTGCTTGTGTGTGTGTGTGTGTGTGTGTGTTTGCGCATGCTCGCGTGCATGCATGCTAATGAACCAAATTGTTTTAGCTGCATAAATGTCAAGAGGCACAAAAGAATGCCAGAAAAAAGTTACAGAAAACGTAAAACAAAAAACGCGCGCGCGCGCATGTTCATGTTTCCCGTGCACGTGCGCATAGTGCATATATATTGGGAACAGGTTGCGCAAAATTGTCACCACTGATTGAAGCAAGAAATAATTCATTTATATCAGGGTAAAAGTAACACATCATGAATAGATATCTTTATCTGAAAGTACAAAAATGAGAAAAAACATGAAGATTCTCTAACTGACCTTACAGCTGCACTCAGACCCATGGTAATAAAAAAAAACCAATGCTGCAGTGTTAAGGCTGAAAAATTTAACCTGCTTTTAGTACTTAAAAAACCGAAAAGTAAGAAAAAAAAATGCATAAACAAAAATCTTACTGAAAGTATAGTGAATTTTAGTAATCGCAAAAAACATAACATATATGTTACGTATGTTTATAGCTTTGGATTTGGAAGAAGACCCGCCAGAATCACCATCACCTCAAAATGACCAGAATTTCTGGCTGCACCCAGTGACAAGGAAGGTAAATAAATAAATATTAACAAGAGTAGATCTCCAAAGTTCTGATAAAAGGAGGTTCTAGGATTTGATATTATAACTTACTATACCATCTTAGCTGATGGAACGGTGAGCTTAATGGAGCTATAAATATCGTGTAGAGCCTCTTTCGAGAATCCAGTCCACGTAGTCTTACACGAAGGAGGAAACTTCAAATAAAATGCTAACAGCAACATGTTAACCAATAAGGCACCAAGTTTGCCAAACCTGCGTGATGGGAAACAAAACCCAATTTGGGAATCTCTCGTGAGGATTTCTCACCCAAGTACACTGAATACAAAACTTTTCAAAACAAACTTTAATTTCATCTAAAATTGAGAAATTTAATAGTAGTCTTGACCTTAAATAGACCTACATAAAAATAAAAACTACACCACAACTGATGTGAGACTAAAAGAAAAAATTAATTAAATTATAACTAAGATCAACATAAACAACAATAGAATAAAATAACTAAGATATCTGGCTCAATTAAGCTCAAGCTCATATAACCTAATCAAATTATATTGATGATATGTGGCGATGCCTCCTAGCGTAGACTTGAAGTCCTGAAGTGATGTCCCCATCATTCTCTGAGAGTTGGGAAAAACTCGACCCTGTTGAATGCATGCTTCCTCGGCTCTCATAGTGCTCTAGACGACTAAGACCCAACCGTTAGAGCTCTCTTCGATCAATCAAAGAATTCTCAGAATCAGGTAGTCCTTTCCAATGACTTAAAAATCTTTGGTAACAACCATCGAGATAATTTGATCATTAATAATTTCATCAATTTATTCTGCTGTGTCGTTGAATTTTCTTTGGGGCAGTGGGGGTAAGAAGAGTCTATCAAAAGTAGGCTCAGGAGAAGGTTTATTTAACAAGAGTTTATCAGAAAAAAATATGGGACCTTTACAAGCAACCAAATCTTCAATATTAATAGAGAGACTTGAAAGATCGACCACATATGTATTAGAATTAATCCTTTTCAAAATTTTGAAAGGTCCATCCAATTTTTTCACAGTACTAGAGGGATACTGTTTCAGACAAATTCGAACCATCACTTAGTCTTCTATGTTAAATTCTTGAACCCTTTTATACAAATTCACATAAGCTTCATAGTTTGCATTTCTTTTCTGAATTGGAGTGCTAATCTCTTTATGTAGTTTATAAGTATTGTATGCAAATAATGCAGCTGATTCAGACATCTTAGTATGATGTTGTCCTCTGGGACTCAAATTTATAAGATGTCTACATCGATTTTCATGCACTACCTCTCTTTTGGACTCCTTAGGGCTAATCAAGTGGAGCTCTTTTTTTCCATTATGGTGCAACATGTTTCTTCTCTGCCCTCCTGACATTTGGTTGACTTGGGATCAATTTAATCCTTTGAACCTCATGGGTAAAGATACAAGTATTAAAATTTTCTTTCAAGGTGACATCCAAGTCAAACAATAAAGGTCTTCCAATAATCACATGACCTATTGTACCTATGACTAGCACGTCGCACCAAATCTTAACCTTGTATGTTGCAAACTGCACCGGTATAAGGTATCTCTTATTCACTTCAATTGATGTTGTGTTAACCCAAGAGACTTTGTGATGGGGATATTAAATCAGCTTTCTTTTATTTTTGTTGAGTCTGAGTCTTTATTTTTTATTTTACTAAGTCAAATATATTCTCTCTTTATTTTGTAGTCTTGTTTTTTCTTTTTAGTCCCACATTGGTTATGTGGATAAAAAACAATAGTTGTAAGTCTATTTAAAAACTCCAATTCTTTCAATAAAAGGTAGACTAGAAATTTGAAAAAAATTATTTTGAAAGTTTTTCTCTTGAGAGGCGTGTTACCTATGGCGGGATGTGAAACCCTAACTATGAAGCTAAGCGTGCGCCGTGAAACGGCATGAGATCAAGATCGATGAGTGTGCGGTGTGAAGAGGTTCGTAGATGTGGAAGGCCTTCTCACCTATCCCTTAGGTTACACGAGTCCTCTACTATTTCTTTTATCTCTCATTTTTTTTCAAGATCCGTAAACCCCCTCCCCCGTTTCACATCAGTTTGGTATCAAAGCATAGTTAGGAAAAAATAATGAGTGATGAAATTAAAATTATAATACATGTTTCTTGTGAAAAGATTTCCGATGTGAAGTTGGTACAATTTTATTTGAATTATTCATTGTTTCTTTCTTTTCATCTCTTTTGTCAAATAATCTCATTTTTGTTTCATAAATTTAAAAAAAGAAAAAAATATATATTACTAAATCTTTTCAATCTTTTTATTATCTCTTATCTTTTCAAATTCTACCTCTTTTTAAAAATCTTATTTCAAATCCTTTCTCCACTTCAAAATCCCAATTTCTCAAAACCTATCTGTTTACAAACCCTGACCTTTTCCACAAACTTCACTTCAAAATCTCTAAAAAAATATACAATACTTACAGTTCCAAATCCTTAAAAAAAATCCACTCGATAATCCTTGAAATTTCTCAAAAGCCCATGTTCATATTTTTCTCTTTCCCTTTGTTCTCTGACATGACCAGTCCCCCCCCACATGCACATCTTCTTCTTCAACCTGCTGTCGAAAACCCAGTCAACATCCACAATCGCAACACCTTCTCATCCTTATGTCCTCTTCATCACTGTCATCGAGCGCCACAAGTGCCTGATCTCCGACGCCCTTGCGCCACCCTCTCGCCTCCACCATCAACCTTCTCCGCGTCTCCAAGGATGCCGAGCAT
This sequence comes from Agave americana, assembly GCA_032274545.1. NCBI lineage: Eukaryota > Viridiplantae > Streptophyta > Magnoliopsida > Asparagales > Asparagaceae > Agave > Agave americana. The sequence goes on along the minus strand of JAVRMC010022268.1, from coordinate 163,251 downwards.
ATCCAATCTGCTCTGGTGGCTGCAGCGACGTCAATTGCCAGCTCCGTCATTCGTCTTCTCCCACAGCCGACCTACAAACCTACTCTCATCCCTGGCTATTTCATCTTGTCCACCTCGTCCTCAGCTGTAAACATCAATCAACAACATCAGCAACAAAAGTCGTACATCCAAATCACAAACAACATGTCATTACAAGATTCAGCAATACAATGATTACTAAAAGCAAATGTCAGACAATGCATACAGAAAATTAGTTTAACAAGAAGACAACAGTGAATAACACATCAACAAGTACAACACTTCAAGATCTAATCTTAATTTGGGAACATCACCATCACTTTATGTATACTCGAAGGGGTCGAGTTCTTCCCACTTGGCAAGAATGATGGGGACATTAAATCAGCTTTCTTTTATTTTCATTGAGTCCGAGGCTTTATTTTTATTTTATTGAGTCAAATGTATTTTCTCTTTATTTTGTAGTCTTGTTTTTTTAGTCTCACATCGGTTATGTGGATAAAAGTCAATAGGTGTAAGTCTATTTAGGGACCAATGCTTTCAATAAAAGGTAGACTAGAAATTTGAAAAAAATTATTTTGGGAGGTTTTTTTTCTTGAGGAGCGTGTTACCCATGGCGGGGTGTGAAACCCTACCTGTGAAGCCAAGCGTGCGGCGTGAAGCGAGTGAGGTCAAGATCGATGAATGCGCGGCGTGAAGCGGCATGAGGTCCGTAGAGGTGGAAGACCTTCTCACTTATCTCTTAGGTAACCACGAGTCCTCTACTATTTCTTTTATCTCTAATCTTTTTTCAAGATCCATAGACCCCTTCCCCCGTTTCACATCACTTTGTAAGGATAAGGGTGCGGAACCGCTTCCAAACTATCATGGAGACTAGCCTAGAAGATACAACAATAATGCAACTCCTACTATCAACAATAATTTTACAATTTTTATCACTAATTTTCATATAAATGCGGAAGATTGTGGTCCTACGCCAGCCATCTGTTTCATTAGGCTGAGCTAGGGTACAACTAACAATATTGATGTACTGAATAAAAGAGAGACACTATCCTTGTTCAATGGCATCATCAGAGTCATTCCCCTCCTTGACTAGGTACACAACATTCTTCTATGTATATCTCCTTTTCTGATCTGATTACTCACCCAAGTAGAAGGCTCAATTGCTGGGACAGACCTTCTCCACATGACCATAACCCTTGCATTTTGTAATGCCCCGATCCCACAGGTACGACATTATTGTGATGTATATACGCATGTTAGAAATACCCTCACATATATGCGCTAAGTTTCAGTACAGGTAAGAATTACAGTACGGAAGCACGTGGTGCATTATACTTTCTAACATATTGTTGACACTCTAAAAAGATAAAACTCTAAGACTTCTCTTCAACCAGCCTGAACGATGCCTAACTTATCGACAGTTATAAAAGACAAGTTGCAAACAAGCTGACGACTAGTGTTTGCCCATCTCTGAGGGACAATGCAACGACTTGGACTTTACTGATTTAGTGAAGCAGACAGTAAGCCAAGGTTGCCCGTGAAGAGGCCAAAGCAGGCCTATGAAATCAGGTTTGATCAAATACCTAGCCTTGCAGAGAGCCAAGTTCCCTAAAAGGCCAAAGCAACTAGCTTTGCACAAAGCTCCCATTCGCCCCACTAAAGGCTAACCTTAAAGCTTCGCCAGAAGGTTTATTTCCAACTTCGCTGGAGATGGAGTGGTCCGGCTCTGCTCTGAGCTAACTCTTAGCTTCACCAAAAGCATCACCTAGCCTTGCTCTGAGCTAAGTTTTAACTTCGCTTGAAGCTCTGGATATAACTTCACCTAAAATGAGCTTCACCTGAAGCTCTCACTTAGCTCCGCGGTGAGCTTTACCAGGTCATCAATTGACCATTTTAAAATCTCCCGAGAGATTAATGGGTGAATCCCAATACTTTAGTGGGGTTAATGTCACTTTAAGTGGGCGGTTACACCCGCTTACTTCGTCCCACATTAAGTGAATTCAATTAAGCCACAATGGCTATTAATAGTTCGCGCGAACTTTCTAGCTTCACCGAAGCTAGCAGTTAGCCTCGCGACAAGGCTATTTCTAACCTTGTGCGAAGCTAATAGACTACCCCCATTTTGGCTATAAATAGCCCCTTGCACAATGAGAAAAGTGGCAGAGAAAAGGAGAGGACATTGGCTGGAGAATTGGGAGATTTTGAGGAGATCTAAAACAAAAGTGCGCTCTTGCTTCCTTACTTCTAAAGCACCCCAAAGACTCAGCTTTCTTTCCTTCAGGGTCTCAAAAAGCTTTCTTCAAAGATTTTCGGAACCAAGCGAGAAGGAAATCCGCTCAAGAAGGTTTGCACACCTGACCGATTGCTGTCAAAGGGATAAAGTGATCGCGCGCTGATCAAATTCCTACCGGCATACTTTCTCAGGAATCTCAGAGAAGATCTACCTGTAATTTTTTCTTTCAAGAGTTACTTATAATTTTGCTCCTCAAATATTTTGTAAGTTTTCCTTGATTAACTTTCAATGGAAAACAAGATGGCGACTCTGCTAGGGAATAAGGTCTTCTTCCACAACAAGGAGACGGTGTCGCAATGTAAAAGTCAGAATGCTAAACCTGTTACTCTCGGAAACTTGGTCATCCACTTAAGCAAGAAAAGTTTGAGGAACTCCTCTCTGGGGGTAGCCAACACTCCATGTACAGAAGCACAAGATGGTCTCCGTAGCCAAGACTTTACTGGCTACAAATCAGAGGGCAACTCCAATTGAGGCTGAGCCAGCAGCATGCACGGGTGAGCAAGGATCGCTCCAATTTCTCCCAGTCTTAACCAAGGCTAAATTGACTTCATGCGAAGCCAAACAAGTTCCACGCGAACCTAACACTGCTCAGGGCAAGCAGGTATGGAGGGCAAAGCAAGAAGCTTCTCCGAGCGAAACTTTAGGTGAAGTTGAAACTCAACTCCGCTTCCCACGTGCAGACAAGAGCAAGACGCCCTTAAGTTTTGGCAGCATTGCTTATGCTAGCTGCGAGGCTGAAGTGGAACCACAACGACGCGAATTTCTACTGGCTTCGCCCAACCCGAAAGCGCTATTTTCCAGCACTAAGTTCGCTCCTTGGAGCGAAGTTAAGGGAGCATCCCTAAGTGCTGATAGCGTTGCTTATGCAGCTTCAGCACCTAAGGGTGCTAGAAAAGTTTCTAGCCGCGAAGCTGGAACTAAACCACTAGACAGTGCTAAGTACTTTCGTCGCAATGCAAAGACCAAAGCACTACTTCGTGCTATACCATCCTGTGCTAAAAGCGAAGTTATTATGGCTTCGCTCCCAAAGCCTCCTGGCGCTAAGTCCGATTAGCAGCAGATTTCCAAGTATAGCTTCGCCAATCGAAGCTAGTACTACTAGTGAGGTAGTTTTAAAATCACCCTAGTTAACTTGAGGAGCCTCAATGCTAGAGTTCTCCAGCTTGAACATCCCAGTACGCGATCTCCTCGAGTCTCTGTACAAGATTGCTTAGGCCTGGTTAATCTTAATTTACGAGAGTTCTTAACTAACAAATAAAAATTAGAACTACTACATACTTCTCACTCCTACTGTGAACAAGTAGGGTGCCAGTTGGTGACAGTCCATTCAGTCCATTGCCGACTAGGGCCAGTCCCGGCGACTCTTCCAACTATGGTCAGTTTTCAACCGACTATCGATTCAAGCCTCTGTGAAGCCTCAGAAAAGGAACAAAGCACGAAACGTGCCAGATCTTCCCTCAGCCTCGGTCAGCATGATAGGGAGGGGACGTGAACCGCTCAAGAGCAGACAAGGGAGACGTGATACTAACTCTCCTTCGTTCAGTTCTCCAGATTCAGACTATAGCCCTGATTTGGGCCAAGTCTTAGTAAGACAAGAATGTGCAGTCTGAGGCACAAGATCCAGGGTTACAATACCCTATAATTATAAACAACTGTCCTCTTCAACTGGGGTGATATAACCAGAACCATTGAAAAGTCTCTTCCAATGGTCAGATGATGAGGGAGAAGCTAGCGGATATGCCTCTTCAGCAACGGGTCAGCTCTGTGCAAACAAGTAGAGTATCGGCTAACATGGCCGATAACAATAGTGATGACCTTCACCGACGGATGGAGGCTCAAGACAAACCTCTAAAGCCCAACAAGAAGCCTTGGATAATATCCAACAAATGTTAGCTCAGCTCCTCGCTAATCGGAATAATAATGATGCCGGAAGCAATCATAATGAGGAGGAGCATAATATGATGAACAACCTAAGCTTGAAAAGTCAAAGGAAAGTTCTTCAATCGATGCCGAAATTATTAAAGACATCTAGGCTCAGATCACATCCATACCTCAGAGGGATGAGCTAAAGAAGGTAGGCATGACTCATCCTTACCCACTTAAATGGGATTTGATGCCATACCCGCCGAAGTTCAAACCACCTACATTATATACATATGATGGTCGGAGCTCGCCAAACTAGCATATCTATTACTTTCGGTCCCAGACTGGTAATGTCATGATAATGATGCCATCATGGCCAGATTGTTTATCGGTACTCTCAAAGGAGTGGCCTTCGACTGGTTCAGAAGCCTTCCACCGGGTTTCATCAATTCTTGGATCGATTTAGAGACTTGGTTCCTCTCTCGCTTCTATGAGGACGACACTAAGGTAACTATGGATAAACTTCTTTGTATTGTGCAGAAGAAAGGAGAAGCGATCCGTGATTACATTGAACGATTCAGGAACCTATCTCTGATGTGTCCGACAGGGATGCCATTGCCTATGTTATTGCAGATATGCAGACACAACTTCCTGAACCAAGTAGAGATTCGTATGGAAGCTGTTAAAGCCTACACCTAGAAAGAACTGTTTAGCAAAGCTGA
>JAVRMC010022124.1:269326-282845 GCA_032274545.1 Agave americana | reverse complement strand
TATAATCTTGGAATATAATTTGCTATCATGTTTATCAGCAGACACATTTACTCTTTTAATCCTTAATTCTGATTTCGTCACCAGCTGATGCATGTACACAGTACAATTGTAGAATTTTCTCTTTTTTTTATCTGACATTAGAACTTGCACAAGACGACGACGACCTTCTCTTTTAGAATTTTTTTTAAAGTTTTAGTGGCATTCATTTGATGACCATACCCAGTGAGTTGACAAAGATTTGGAAATTTTTGGTCTTTTTGAATCTGTCTTTGAATAATTTCGGATGTCCGGTTCCAGCTGGTTTTGGAAATTTGAAGAAGTTGAAGTATTTGGACATGGGAGGCAACAGTTTTTCTGGTCATCTTGATGGTGTTCTTAGCCAATTGCAAAATGTGGTTCATCTTGATCTCAGCCAGAACCAATTATCTGGATCAATCGAGTCAATTTCTGATAATTCCGCTATTATTTGCGCCTAAACATTAGCCACAGTGAATTATCTAGAGAGCTATTTGCCAAAGATCCAGTTCCTGTGTTTGACAATTTAGAGGTGTTTGCTGCCAGTCTTAACCAGCATAGTTGGAATGTTCCATCGTTCAATTTTCTATTTTCGCTTGGCATTCCGTGTCTGGGAAACAATCAGCTTCTCTGGTTCCTTGCCTGAAGCATTGTTCAAGGGAAGTTCAATGCTTTTGACTGAACTTGACCTAAGCTGCAATCAACTTGCAGGTAATCCAACTTGAGTTCTATCAGTTGCATTCTGTATATGTACTTATATCTGGTAGAGTATTTTAAATATGCCTATCTTAATAGAACTCAACTACCTATTTACTATATTTTGAGTATTTTATCTTTGCCTTGCTTTTATATTTTAGAAGTTAAGTATGACAATTTCTTGAATTGGACACATCTAATTTTCTGAGGGAAAATGTTCTGCAAATTGTCATCTCAATAGAGTTTTACATAGATCTGGTACTTTTAGCGTATATTCTGTGGCATAAATGATTCATAAAATTATATTCAAAGCTTGAGGTGTGCTATTTATCATATGACAGACATCATAAAATATCTGTTACTGAAACAACCACCGAGTATTTTAGATTGGTAATTGAAATAATTTAAATGATGAAATAAGCCATATTGGTTGGTGGAAACAAAATGATGTACTAATGCCTTATTACATAAGCTGGTAAAAGGAACATTTTTCTAGAAATTCTGAATAATTTCTAGTGGCTCTTCTAGATTGCCTTTTCTGTCAAAAGTGATCCTCTTTCTTTCTTTACTCACTACATGAAAATTTTAAGTAGTCTATAATAGGAATAGCAACTCTAGGATGAAATTCTGTTGCTTGAAGTCAATACTTACCAAGATAAATTGACGTTGAGGATTACAATTGAGTTCTTGGAATAACTGAATATTTATAAATCACAAGTACAGAAAGCTATTTTAAACTGATTTAAGATGTTTATAGAGAGTCGTATTATGCACTTTATATTTCATTTAAGTCACCACCCTGGCAAGTCTTAATAAATTTAACAGTAGAAACAAACCTTTAACGGAGCTGAATGGATATTAAGTTTTCCTTTTAGCCAATTACAATGTTTTGGGACAAAGGACAGGTTGGTTTTTTTTTGCTAATCGTGTTAGTTGTTGTTCTAGAATTAATAAAATCAATTATGGCCATGTTTCTAAAGACATGGGGCTGCATACTTCAATCCCATAAGCCATGAACAAGACTTGAAATGGCAAGCATCATCAAAACCATTAGTTGTTTGAGAGGTTTAAAGCCTTGTCACTCTCCTTAATGTCGCTTAAGGTCGATCAAGAACCTCTTGGTTCCCATTACCAACCAGATGTCTTGGGCATTTTTTCATGGAGAAATTCATATGAACAGGATTGTGTTCTAAATTTGCTGATTGATTATGGAAATTACCCACTAAGAGATCCTAATACTGGGGTGCAGAGGAAAACAATTAGATAAGTAATACATACATACTTGCGAGGAAGTTTCAAGGAACTTCCTCCTTTGGGGCCTTCAGCCCTTCCACATATCCTGAATATACACACAATCTTGTGGACTAAAGAAACTTCACATTATAATTATTATTGGGCAAGGAAATTGGTCTTTCCTAGGGAATTTGATGTTTAAAAGTCATCAATGTATAGGCCATTGTTTGAAGTTAATGGAGTTAACTTTAAATTTAATGTTTAAATAAGAGCAGTTAGCTATCAGTCACTTATTATTTCATAATTTATATTAAATTTTTGTCAAATATAAATATCAATATTATAGTTAAATATCTGTTTATTTACATCTGAAGTTTGAAAAACAAATTTACATTCCTTCATTATTAAGACAATTGTGAGATATGTATAATTGAATACATTATGTAGTTTTTTTAACATTGTTATACTCAAAACTCGTTATTACATTTTTCAAGTTTTAGTGGCATAAAGTGGATTTACATGTATGCATGAATGTTATGCATGCGTGTATGTATTTGTTTATATATGTGTATATGTAGATATGTGTATGTATTTGTGAATGTTTGTTTGTATATAAGTATTTGTGTATATTTCGTTGTGTCTATATATGTGAATGTATATGTGTGTACATATATAGATTTACATGTATGCATAGATTCATGTAGGTATTTGTGTATATGCTATTGTATATGTAGATATGTGTATGTATATGTGAATATTTATTTCTATGTAAGTATTTGTGTATATTTTATTGTGTTTATATATGTGAATTATATATGTGTGTGTGTGTGTGTAATTACATGTGTGCATGGATGTTATGTATGTCGTAGGTATTTGTGTAGATGTGTGTATATGTAAATATGTGAATGTATATGTGAATGCTTGTTTGTATATAAGTATTTGTGTATATTTCGTTGTGTCTATATATATGAAAGTATGTGTGAGTATATATACAGATATATAGACATATGAAAAGGAAAATAAAATTGTATGTGTGTGTTTCTTTTTGAGTGTGTGTGTGTGAATATGTGCATATGTAAGTGTATATAATTACATATGCAGTATGTATGTGCGTACATGGATTAATTGTAGGTTTGATCGTGGCTAATTAGTTAGTTGTGCACCTTACTAAGGAATCGAAAATACTACATTCACATATCTCTCTTTCTCCTTTTTCTCTCAACTCTTGCACGCGGTCTTTTATCTCTTTTCATCCCCTCTTACTTGGGGCCAATCAAGTCACCCCTTCTCTCCACCTCTCTACGCTCCACTCCTTTCCTCTAGTAATTTTTTTACATTTGTTATATTGTAGACTCATTATTTCATTCTTCAAGTTTAAGTTGCATATAGTGGATTTACATGTATGCATATGTATTTGTGTATATGTGTGTATATGAAGATATGTGTATATATATGTAAATATTTGTTGGTATAAAGTATTTGTGTATATTTCATTGTGTCTGTATATGTGAATGTATATATGTGTATATATATAGAGATATAGACATATGAAATGGAAAACAAAACTCTGTGTGTTTCTTTTTGAGTGTGTGTATATATGTGCATATGTATGTAAGTATATATAATTATGTATGTAGCATGTCTGTGTATACATGGATTAATGTAGGTTTGACCGTGGTTAATACTGGGTGCAGAGGAAAACAAATTGGATAAGTGATACATGCATACTTGTTGGGCAAGGTTCAAGGAAACCTTGTCCTTTGGGGCCTTCAGCCCTTCCATATATCCTGAATATACATACAGTCTTGTGGACTAAAGAAACTTGACATTATAATTACAATTGGGCAAGGAAATTGGTCTTTCCTTGGGAATTTGATGTTTAAGAGTCATCAATGTACAAGCCATAGTTTGGAATGGAGTTAACTTTTAAACTTAATGTTTAAATAATAGCGCCACTAACATAATCAATGTAGGTGCATGAAGACAATCTCCTTTTGGCGTCTTTAGGGATCTCTGGGAACATTATAATTAACTCAAGTTATAATCCCTCATATGCTTCTATTCTGTTGATTGGCTGGTCAAGTAGCCTGTTTCCATAATGCGTTCACAGTTATTCATTGGACAAACCTCTATTAAAGATTTGCATATTTGACAGTTTTCTGAATGGGGCTATGTGTAATATTATTTTGCTTGTCTGTTGAAAAGATTCATGAGTTTACAGTAAAAGCACTTTCAGAAAACTTGATCCTCAATCCCAATACTGGGCCTCCTTAGGAGGTACTTCAAAACTAATGTTCGAGAACTTGCTTGTGTTCTCACGCTGAGCCATTCACAAAGTTTGTACTAGTAATTTCAACAGCTCCAGTCTAGATTTTGGCTTGGCTTTTAAATAAATTACAATTTACTACCAAACCTTCTTTTTTGGTTCTTGCTGGATGAACTGGACCCAAAATCTAAATTAAGTTTACTAGCTTATGTTTAATTTTAACCTTCTACCTAGCTTGAATGGAAACCTAGTATTCTCCAAGACCATTAAAACCCTCGTACAATCCTCTTTTATCATTATAATCTTAGTTCCATCGTCATGTTAGAAAGAAATGAAAGATTTTAGTTTTCCTTTGGCTACTGGCCTCATCTGACCCAAGATCTAAATTAAGTTAACTAACTTATGTTTAATTTTAACCTTCTACCTAGCTTGAATGGAAACCTAGTATTGTCCAAGACCATTAAAACCCTCGTATTTGTGTATATTTCGTTGTGTGTGAATGCATGTGTGTGCATATAGACATATAAAAAGGTAAATAAAATTGTATATGCGTGTTTCTTTTTTAGTGTGTGTATTTATGTGCATATGTATGTAAATATATATAATTATGTATGTAGTATGTCTGTGTGTACATTGATTAATGCAGGTTTGATCGTTGCTAATTAGTTATTTGTGCACATTACTAAGGAATAAAAAAATAATATATTTATTTGCGTCTCTAATTCTCTTTTTCCTCTCCACTCTCGCACGCGGTCTTCTCTTTCTTTTCGTTCCCTTTTACGCGAGGCCAATTAAGTCACACCTCTTGTCCTTGCCCCTCTTCTCTCCACCTCTCTATACCCAACTCAAGTTCTCTCCTCTCCGCGTCCTAACGACTAATGTGCGACAATATTGGTAATCTCACTATTTTTTCAACTAATTTCATCAAACTTATAGATTTTCATCTTCACAAAGACACTAAAGAAATGTCCCTTAACATCATGTTCACTGCTAACAGAACCATCTCCAACCTCTCTGAGCTCCCCTCCAAGATCCTCCAAGATGTGCATCCTCACCTCCTAATCTACCACTTTATATAAACATGACTTTAAAATCTGCCCGCTCCCTTGACATCATGCCGTCAGTTCGTGTGCATTGGTATCACTACCATTGCGCTTTTTCTATCACTATCTCAAGAAACCTAACTATACAAGTTTCCCTTCTACGACACATTATTGTCACAGGGTGAGGATGAGAAAAATGACTCCAACTATGTCGGGATAATGTTGTTTGATAACCAAAAGGATCATCGACACCCGCTTTCGTCTAGATAGTGTTTGCTTGGCCTTTAACTTTATGATTGTCTTGACTTTCAATAGTGATCAAGTCCAAAAACTTAGATTATCGTCTGTCTCTATAGCAAGTAGGTGGTTACTTTGGATTCCTCTGTGCCCAACAACATAGATGACTGCAACAACAGCTAGATGATTATCCAATGGTTATGCATCAATGAGAGATTTTTTTCGCTTACTTGTGTCGACAATGAGTAATTACATGATCGAAAAATAATTGTTAGCCCTGAGTTCGATCGAACAAAGGAGAATGGTGGCCAGGTTCTTTTCTCAAACCACTTTTTAATGTTATTTTATTTTGTTTTTAAATGTAATTGGCTAGTGCAGGTCACTTGGCGATATTTTGAACATTTCAGTAAGTTTCTAGTTTCAACATCATGGCTCAAAGGTATCAAACTCATGAATTGATATATTTATTTCTTTATTTATATTTATTATCTTTACAATAATTATATATATATATATTCTTCAAGATTTTGTAGGTGGTTATTCAGGTAGTTTCCCGTGAAATAGTTTATGAACATCTATAGGCGGTTAGTTATTTACCACTTATTATTTCGTAAGTTATATTAAATTCTTATCCCATATAAATATCAATATTAAAGTTAAATGCCTATTTATTTACAATTGATGTTTGAAAAAAATCTATATCCCTTAATTATTTAAGACAATCGAGGTATGTATATTCGAATACTTTAAATAATTTTCTCGAATTGTTATATTCCAAACTCATTATTTCATTTTTCAAGTTTTAGTGACATAAAGTGGATTTACATGCATGCATGGATGTTCTGTATGCATGCATGTATTTGTGTATATGTGTGTATATGTAGATGTGTGCATATGTAGATATGTGTATGTATATGTGAATGTTTGTTTGTATATAAGTATTTGTGTATATGTGTGTGTATATGTATATATGTGTATGTAAATCTCAATGTTTGTCTGTATAATTATATTTGTGTATATTTTGTTGTCTATATATGTGAATGCACGTGTGTGTGTATATCATGTATGAATGGATGTTACGTATGCGTGTAGGTATTTGTGTATATGTGCGTATATGTAAATATGTGTATGCATATGTGATTTGTTTGTGTATAAGTATTGGTGTATATTTCATTTTGTCTACATATGTGAACGTATGTGCGTGTGTATATAGACAAATGAAAAGGAAAATAAAGTTTTATGTGTGTGTTTCTTTTTGAGTGTGTGTATAGTGCAAATGTAAGTAATTATATATAACTATGTATGTAGTATGTCTGTGTGCATACTGATTAAGGTAGATTTGATCGTGGCTAATTAGTTAGTTATGCACTTTACTAAGAAATCGAAAATAATATATTTGTGTCCTTTTCTTTTTCCTCTCCTCTATCCCACACAGTCTTCTATCTTTTTTCGTTCCATTTTATGTGGGGCCAATCAAGTGACCCCTCCTATCCACACCCATCTCCTCTCCACCTCTCTATACCCCACTCCACTTTTCTCCTCTCTGCGTCTTAATGACTAATGTGCGACAATATTAGTAATCTCTCTGTTTTTTCGCTAATTTCATCAAACTTATAGATCTCCAACTTCCTAAACACACTACTCTTCAAGCGCCTCATCTCCACACCATGAAAGAATTGTCCTTTCCCATCATGTTCGCTGCTAACAAAACCATCTTCAATTTCTCTGAGCCCCCTCCGAGATCCTCTAAGATGTGCATCCTCACCTCCTTATCTACCACTTATATAGCCATGACTTTAAAATCTGCCCACTTCCTCGACATCCATGCCGTCAGTTCTTGTGCAGAGATTTCATTACCATCGCAGTTTTTTCTATCACTATCTCAAGAAACCTTCCTACAAGTTCTCCTATGACACAGCGAGGATGAGGAAGATGACTCTAACTATACCGGGATGATGTTGTTTGATAACCAAAAGGATCATCGACATTCGCTTTCGTTTGGACATTGTGTGCTTGGCCTTTAACTTCATGGTTGTCTTAACTTTCAATAGTGAACAAGTCTTAAAAATTTGGATTGTCGGCTGTCTCTATGGGGAGGAGGTGGTACCTCTGAATTCCTTAGTGCCCGACACCATGGATGAGGAATGCGACAATAGCTGAATACTTATCCAATGGTTATACATCAATGAGAAAGGTCTTCTTTTTCATATGCTTCTACTGACAATGAGCAACTATATGACTGAAAAATAACCGTTGGCCCTGAGTTCGAACAAAGGAGAATGATGACCAGGTTCTTTTCTAAGACCATTTTTAATGTTATTTTATTTTGTTTTTAAACGTAATTTGCTTGTGCAGGTCACTTGGCGAACATTTTAGTAAGTTTCTAGTTTCAACATCATGGCTTAAAGGTATCAAACTCATGACTTGACATATTTATTTCTTTATTTACATTTATTATCTTTACAATAAGTTTTTACATATATTATTCAAGATTTTGTAGGTGGTTATTCTCAGATGGTTTTCTGTGAAATATTTTAAGAACATCTACAAGCGGTTAGTTATCTGCCACTTATTATTTTATAAGTTATATTAATTTTTTGGCACATATAAATTTCAATATACAATTAAATGCCTATTTATATACAACTGAAGTTTGCAAAACAAGTCTACATCCTTTCATTATTAAGACAATCGAGGTATGTATACTCGAATACTTTAAATTTTTTTTTAAATTGTTATATTCTAGACTCATTATTTCATTTTTCAAGTTTTAGTGGCATAAAGTGGATTTACATGTATGAATGAATGTTGTGTATAGTATATGTATTTGTGCATATGTATGTATAAGTAGATATGTATATGTACATGTGAATGTTTGCTTGTTTATAAGTATTTGTGTATAATTCGATGTGTTATGTATTTTTTCTTGAAGACAAGGGTATCCAGGGGCAGCCACGAACCCTAACTAATCCCTTGGGCTTGTGCACGACTCCCTGCACACACAAGCCGTGTAAGACCGAGCCTAAATGCTTGTGGGGGAATTATATGTCGCACCGCGTGGGATTCGAACAAGCAACCTGCAGGGGAGCAAATTCACGATCTAACCGTGTGACCACAGGAGGGGACCGATGTGTTATGTATGTGTGTAGGTGTTTGTGTATATGCGTGTATGTAGATATGTGTATGTAAATATCAATATTTGTTTGTATAATTGTATATTTCTTTGTGTCTATAAATGTCAATTTACAAGTGTATATATCTACATCATGTATGCATGGCGTATGCGTGTAGGTATTTGTGTATATATGTGTATATGTAAATATGCTTATGTATATGTGAATTTTGTTTGTGTATATTTTGTGCATATGCTTATGTATTTGTGTATATTTTGTTGTCTGCATATGTGAATTAATGTGTGTGTATAGACATATAAAAAGAAAAATAAAATTGTATGTGCTTGTTTCTTTTTGAATGTGTGTGTAAATGTGCATTCATATGTTTGTGTGTACATTGATTAATGTAGGTTTGATCGTCGCTAAATAGTTATTTTGCACCTTACTAAGGAACCAAAAATAATATATTTGCGTTTCTCTCTTTTTCCTCTCCTCTCTCGCACGCGGTCTTATCGCTTTTATCGCTCTTTTCGTTCAAGGTTACACGGGGCCAATCAAGTCACACCTCCTGTCCTTGCTCTCCTCTACACCTCTCCACATCCTAATGACTAATGTGCGACAATATTGGTAATCTCACTACCTTTTCAACTAATTTCATCAAACTTGTTGATCTCCATCTTCTCAAAGACACTACTCTTTAAGCACCTCATCTCCACACCACGAAAGAAATATCTCTTCACATCATGTTCGCTGCTAACAAAACCATCTTCAACCTTTCTAAGCATCCCTCCGAGCTCCAAGATGTGCATCCTCATCTCCTTATCTAACACTTTATATAGACATGGCTTTAAAATCAGCCCAGTCTCTCGACATGATGTCGTCAGTTCATGTGCACTGGTGTGACTATCATCGTATTTTTTCTGTCACTATCTCAAGAAACCTCACTACTAGTTCCCCTTTTATGACACATTATTGTCATAGGGCGAGGATAAGGAAGATGATTCCAACTACGTCGGAATAATGTTGTTTGATAAGCAAAAGGATCATCGACATCCGCTTTCATCTAGACCGTGTTTGATTGTCCTTTAACTTCATGGTTGTCTTGACTTTCAATATTGATCGAATCCAAAAACTTGGATTATCAGCTCTATGACGAGAAGGTGATACCTCTGAATTTCGTAGTGTGCAACACCAGGGATGAGAACTACGACAATAGCTGGATGCTTATCCAATAGTTATGCATCAATGAGAGGTCTTTTTTTTACTTCCGTTAACAATGAGTAACTATATGACCGAAAAATAACTGTTGGCCCTGAGTTCGAACAAAGGAGAATGATGACCATGTCCTTTTCTCAGACCATTTTAATGTTATTTTATTTTGTAAAAAAATGTTATTTGCTCCTGCAGGTCACTTGATGGCATTTTGAGCATTTCAGTAAGTTTCTAGTTTCAACATCATGACTTAAAGGTATTAAAGGCTTGACATATTTATTTCTTTATTTACATTTATTATCTTTACATTAAGTTTTTATATATATTATTCAAGATTTTGTAGGTGGTTATTCAGATTGTTTCTTGTGAAATATTTTAAGAATGCAAACGGTTAGTTATCTGTCACTTATTATTTCATAAGTTATATTAAAATTGTCACATATAAATATCAATATTACAGTTAAATGTTTATTTATTTACAACTGAAGTTTGCAAAACAAATTTACATCCTTTAATTATTAAAGACAATTAAGGTTACGTATACTTGAATACTTTAAATAATTTTTTCAAATTGTTATATTTTAGGCTTATTATTTCATTTTTAAAGTTTTAGTGGCATTAAGTGGATTTATATGTGTGCATGGATAATATGTATGAGTGTGTATTTGTGCACAAGTAGATATATGTATTTAGATATGAATGTTTGTATGTATATAAGTCTTTGTGTGTAATTCGATGTGTTATGTATGTTTGTGTATGTGTGCATATGTAGATATGTGTATGTAAATGTCAATGTTTAATTGTATTTGTGTATATTTCATTTCGTCTATGTATGTGAATTTGCATGTGCGTGTGTGTATATATATATATATTTACATATATGCATTGATGTTATGGATGCGTGTAGGCATTTGTGTATACATGTGTATATGTAAATATGTGTATATATGTGTGAATTTTGTTTATGCATAAGTATTTGTGTATATTTTGTTGTGTCTACGTATGTGAATGTATGTGTGTGTGGAGACATATGAAAAGGTAAATAAAATTGTATATGCTTGTTTCTTTTTGAGTGTGTATTTATGTGCATATGTATGTCAATATATGTATATTTATGTGTATTTTGTTTGTGTATGTGTATATTTCATTATGTCTACGTATGTGAATGTATGTGTGGAGACATATGTAAAGGTAAATAAAATTGTATATGCTTATATGTATGTAAATATATATAATTATGTTTGTAGCATGTTTGTGTGTATTTGTGAGCATATGTATGTAGCATGTTTGGTAGTGGGTAATTAATTATTTATACACCTTACTAAGGAATCGAAAATAATATATTTGCATCTATCTTTCTTTTTTTTCCTCTCCTCTCTCGCTCGCGATCTTCTCTCTCTTTTCGTTCCCTTTTACGTGGGGCCAATCAAATCACACCTCATGTCCTCGTCTCTCTCCTCTCTATCTCTTTATGCCTAGCTCTATTTCTCTCATCTCCGCGTCCTAAGGACTAATGTGCGACAATATTGGTAATCTCACTATTGTTTCTGCTAATTTCATCAAACTTATGATCTCCATCTTTTTAAAGACATTAATCTTCAAGCGCCTCATCTTTACACCACGTAAGAAATGTCCCTTCACATCATATTCGCTGCTAACAAAACTATCTTCAACCTCTTTGAGCTCCCCTCCGAGATCCTTCAAGATGTGTACCCTCACCTCATTATCTACCACTTTATATAACCATGTGTTTAAAATCTGCCTGCTTCCTCGACATTATGTCATCAGTTCGTGTGCATTGGTGCCACTAGTATCGCGTTTTTTCTATCACTATGAAGAAAGTTCACTACAAGTTCTCCTTCTACCGACACATTATTGTCATAGGGCGAGGATGAGAAAGATGACTCCAACTACGCTGGAATAATATTGTTTGATAACCAAAAGGATCATCGACGCCGCTTTCATCTAGACAGTATTTGCTTGGCCTTTAACTTCATGGTCATTTTGACTTTCAATAGTGAATGAGTCCAAAAACTTGGATTATCGACTGTCTCTATGACGAGGAGGTGGTACCTCTGAATTCCTCAGTGCCCGACACCATGGATGAGGACTGCGATAATAGCTGAATACTTATCCAATGGTTATACATCAATGAGAGAGGTCTTCTTTTTCGTATGCTTCCATTGACAATGAGTAACTATATAACCTAAAAATAATGGTTGGCCTTGAGTTCGAACAAAGGAGAATGATGACCAGGTTCTTTTCTCAGACCATTTTTAACATTATTTTATTTTGTTTTTAAATGTAATTTGCTTGTGCAAGTCACTTTGGCGGCATTTTTAACATTTCAGTAAGTTTCTACTTTCAACATCATGACTTAAAGGTATCAAACTCATGACTTAACATATTTATTTCTTTATTTACATTTATTATTAATAGTAAGTTTTTATGGCGGTGGGAGGAGCCGTGAGTTCAAGTTCTCCCCGTTCCACGTCAGCATCCGCAGCTCCTACTAGTAGCAGTAGTAATAGCTTTTATTATGATAGCCGGCAGAGCACGCCACGGGTCGTGAAATTACAAGACTACCCTCTACCCCACCGCTCTTGTTGTGTTCTTGTTGCTGCCCAATGCCGGTGTTGGTGCTCTTGTGTTTTATTCTCATCATCACCATAAATAATGAGTTGATAATGTTGGGCAAACTCTATTGGCTGCTTTGCGACGTGTAATTCTCAGTTTGAGGGTCTCATCACTGGAGGTGAGATTATTCACACTTCAGGAGAAAAGTTTGTCGGGTATTAACGACCTCCGATAAAGCGAATCAGCAGCTCAGGTCAATGCAGCGCATGTTTGAGTGTTGTAAGTGGTTGTAAATTGTAAGTGATAATTCTTTTATAATTATAAGTGAGTTTTACGTGTTTAATTGGTAATGTGAAATTGTAAGTGAAAAAGTATATTGTGTTTTACGGTATTTGATTGGTAATGTGTAATTCGTAAGTGAAAAAGTTGACCACAAAACTAATTGTTTGGTGATTTAATCATATTAATTTTTTTAAAAGTAAAATAATAAAAAAAAATGTAAATATTAAATATATTGAATATTTAAAATAAATAACAATCTTTCTATATTATTTTTCTTCATTTTTCTTTCTATATTATTTTCTTATGAGACATTTGTACTTAACCCCCTAATAATCTAATATTTACTTTTTTATTTTTTTCTTTCTTTTCTTTTTTCTTTTCCTTTTCTTTTTTTTTGTTTTTTCTTTTGTTTTCTTTTCTTTTCTTTTTTCTTTTCTTTTATCAATATCAGAGTAGCTAGCTACAGCTTCTTTGTGCAAAAACTAAAAAGGGCATGCCTAAATAAAGAGAAAGAAAGTGGAGAGCTTGGTCATGTCAAGGCAATTTTCTTTAACTTTTGTCTCCTATGCCATGTTCCCAAATTAGGGCCAGTGATTTGATATGTGAGATCAATTCATAATTCCATACAGCTCTCTCTCTCTCTCTCTCTCTCTCTCTCTCTCTCTCTCTCAGATTTCGTGATGCCGAGAGAGCCTGAAAAGCTCCATCGATAGCTTCACATCGCATCAAATCCCTCTACAGTCAAATTATGGACATCTTCACTCAAAATTTTTGTTGACACAGTGACATGCGTCATCCATGCAATTTTTTTTTTTAAGAAGTTCACGGTTATTCGTCAATCTGTA
>JAVRMC010022087.1:220694-231237 GCA_032274545.1 Agave americana | reverse complement strand
GGCTGTAGATAGAAGGAAGGCTCTGCCCTCCTGCTGCTGCTGCTGCTGTATCAGAATCAGAATCAAAATCAAAATCAAAATCAAAAGGACACAACAGTTTGTAGCAGAAATCAGATTGCAAAGATAAGATTCAAACAAATGAACAGGACCAAAATTTCAAAAAAAGCTGATTAGAGCTCAGAAACAACTTCAACTGCATTGATTGAATGAAGTTGTAGGGAGATATATATCCACACAAGACTCTCTCTCACTCTCTATCAGAAAGGTGCAAGATGAAATAGCCCAAAACAGCAAAGAGCCCAAAACCCATGTGTCAGCAGATATGGGGGATTCTTCCCAGAAACAGAGAAGTACTGAGATTAAACAGCTGTGAGGCTCTCACTTGTGATGAGCTGTTTCCTTGCCTCACCTCAGTTGCTTCTGTTGTCTCTTCTGTCAAAAAAACTGAGAACCAAATCCAACACGCCAACCTTCTGCACTCACAGTCTCAGAGCCCAGCCTCCTTTTTTCTGCTAATTTGTGGATGATTTTAATAATCTTAACCACGAGAAAAGACAGGGCTGCCATGAAAATTTTGAAAATCTGGTACTTGTTGGGAAGCTGCAAGGATAGAGAAGGAGATGTGGCTGCAGTGTTCTTTTGGGTGCTGCCACAAGCAATGTCCTGTGAGAAAAAAAGATGAGCAGAGTTTTTGTGGAGAGCAGCCTACAGTATTTCAAGGATCGTAAAATGTACACTTGCACCATTCTAGCAAGAATTAACATGATAGAAGAATCAAAATGGTCTCTTTTTAGGATTAGGGAAAAAAGAAGGTAGGAATCATTTATTATTTCTGTGAAGAATATCACATGTCAAAAGTTGTTGATATACATCAAGATTCTGCGGGCCACTCACTCTCCCACCTAAATTGGCTTGAAAATAAAACCATCAAGCACTCGTTTCCTTTTCCCAGAATTTACACATGAATCATATGTTACATATTGCTTGGTATGTTTTTTCACTCTAAAAGGAGAAAATTGCATCTCCATGATTTTCCTAGTTACAAAAGAATTTCTAGAACAAAGAAACAAGGGTAAGTCTCTCACTTTTTTATCCCCGTTGGTTATAAAGCAAAATTGTCAATCATGTGGAAGATCACATCCGCACCGTCTGAATTTATAGAATATGTCTTCACCTGCATAGAAATTAAAAATACTGTTCAAGTCCTCTTAACAAACATCAAACAGTTGCTTACTTGTGAAAAACATATGCATTCGTTAGGTTGCGTTCTTTAAAGTCCAAAAAACAGCAAAGACGAATAAATTGTAGTGGTAGAGATAGTAGATAAGTTGCTCATCGTACTTGTGCAGTTGAGATGCTCTAAGTATTATTTATTCTTATATGTTCTGAATTTGTCTGGTCTGGGCAGTGGGCGCTGAGATTAGCTCAATCTAAGAACAAGTTTAAACGAATGCTACACTTGTACCCAGCAAATGTGAACAAGAAATGTCCCAAGTGTTTGCATCCAACCAATGTAAATAACAAAAGGAAAATTTTAATTTTAATTCTCAATTATTTTAAAAAAAAAGTCAATTCAGTTTGCTACCATCTAAGAACAAGTTGCATAAGGCCATAGTTCTTGCCCCTTTTGATAACTGATGCCGAATTCATATCGAGAGATATTTCAAGTTTTTCCTTTCATAATTAGTACAGGTGCAAGTTCATGTCCCTTCCCAGGATACCCGGACTGGCCGCCCCTTTTTCAATCCTCCCCTTTCATCTTTACCACCGTCCCAAGCATCAGTCAGTAATGCATCATTTATTAAGTTTTTCACCTTCATTAGTGCTTTTAAAATATTTTCATGAGCCACCAAAACATCTAGAGATTCACTGGATCCATTGCCATTTCTATCCACCTATTATGTTAATTTTGCTCAAAATAATTTTCAGGAGTGAACAAATAGTCGACAGATTCATTGTCATTTCTTTTCACCTATTATGTCTACTTCACCCATATCAACTACTGTGCTGAATCTGCTGATACTAATATCCTTGCAAACTAGATACTTCCCATTTTCAGCTATTTTTGTTATAAACTCCCTATGTTGACTCCATCATTTTATAGTCGGGAGGTTCCATGTGTGCTCATAGGGTTTACACTTTGCACTAACCTCGGCCCTTCTGCAACAGTATCCATCTTTGCACAACTCTATAGAGAAAGACTTTTTCCCTTCAGGTGACTTTTATCTCTCTGTCCGTGCTTCTATAGATCCTGATTGCTATAAATCATATTAGTCTTCCAAGTTCAGGGTCGAATACCAGTTATTGCAAGGTATGGCCTATACAACATGCTCTATTTGCCACATCAAACCTGGTGCTCAGGGATTCAATAATGACAAAAAGGAATTCCTTTATTTATTTCCAAGACAGTAAATCATCTCAAACCACCTTTCAACATGTTTAATAACATACTTGCATAGTTGCATATACATTCCAAAAGATACAATTTCCAACTCATGAACTAAAATATAACTCTCACATTTTATAGTTAACATAACAGTAGTAGAGAACTCTAGTTTGTCACAACTATGTATTAACATAACAACACATTTTCCAGCAAGTTAACAATATTAATCATTGATTTCTAATATTTAGTCAGGGTGTCAGAGACATACCTGGATGGTACTGTGAGCAAATATTTTTTGCTTACTTTTCCGGAAGCTGACATCTACTCTTTCCCAGGTAACTCTGTTGAGACATTTGATCATTGCCTCTGCAGTCATTAAAGGAAAAGTAAATTAATATATGATTGATGTATAAGAAAGTGAAAGCAGTTGAATATCAAGTGAATGACAAAATCAGAAGCATCACTCCAGGGCTTACACAAATTTTAACAGCCAAGTGTTCACTGCATTGAAAAATCCATAGAAAAATCCCACACCCATCAGCTAACTACTAATGCATGAACTAAAGATGAAAGTCTATTCACAGTTTAGCAGATAAGTTTCAACAAAAAACAGAAACATTTGGATAAAAAGCAAAGCATTAAATATGTCACATTGTTGCAGCCATTAGTATAGGCACGCAACAACAAAAAAACAGTGCAGCAAAGTTCTCGTACTTGTCAACATCCTAATATACTATTATATTGAGCAACTTTTATCCCAAAGTTACCTATATGGTACTATGTTTTGAATTTAGAGAAGGAAAAAACAGTCAATTATCTATGAATATGCATTCAACTCAATAAAATTCAAATCCATACTCTTACTTTTGCTGAAATTGCTACATTTTTTTTTTGAAAGAATGGGGCTCAAACTTGAGCACCCTAGCTGTATGCATTGCTCAGAAGGTTGCTTACAACTTAAAGATCCTACTCCCAACCAAAAGTACGATCAAAACTAGCATCAGATACAGCTAGAAAAAACCAAAAAAAAAAAAAAAAAAAATCAAAAGATCCTAAACCACCCACCCTATTAAATAGCTATATTTTGAAATGGATTTCCATTTTCCCACCATCTCAACACATTATCAATCAAAAGTAAACTTGCAGTGTAATTATGAGAACCATAGCTCAAAAACTATTAAAATCGGAAGAACTGAATTATATCCATACATTTTCCTTATAAACCTCCAGTGTACCAACAGAACTAGCATTTCAGTCATTAGATTATGGGTCAATGATGTAGTGTTTTTTTTCAACTATTTTCAGTGTCATCAGGAAAATGAAAATGTTTTCTTCTGAACAAATACTTTTAGTGCAATAAACAAGGTGATGATATTTAATATCCTGTATACCCAAACAAGCAAAGAGAAACATTTAAACTAAATAAAACTTGTCTCTTTGTAAACGTGCATTCCTTTTATTCAATTTTATGGAAATACTCAAAATTGTCCTGCTGCATATTCTAGCATATTCTTCACTATGACAATAATCAACAAATAGCAAGGCAAAGGAGGTTGAGCAACAAAATGAATATTTAAAAACCACAAAATCACCATTAGTTAAGATGAACATGTATGTGAATTCTATACACAAATGAACATTTGAGCACAGGTCAATTCATTATTAGTACATAAACATGATAGTGAATTTCAGTGAAAAATGGGATAACAAACCTTCCATCTCTTGTGTAGTCATTGGTTGAGGAACAATCGATTCCCCAAAATTTTCACGTTCCGAATTAGCAGCCTTTGCTTTCTCCTCATACACAACGTGTGGATATCTCTCATTCTTCATAAAATTTTCGCGCTGGATCAAGATAAACTAATGTATCTAGGATAGCCATTACAAATTTATTAATTAGTAGCAATTATTAAAATATTTACCTTTGGAAGCTCATGCTTGCGACGTATTGATGATGTCTTCCATCCAACAATAACTAAAACGAGTTAAGCCTTTTTGTAGTATAGATTTTAAAATTAAGAAGACAGAACATTAGTCGAGAACTCCATTATGATGTGCAGGTATATCTGTCCCACTGTCCCCATGCATGAGTATCTGTGCATGTGCGCGCGCGAGTCTAAATTTAGTTTCTTAAAAAGGATACAGTCAAAGCAGACATTTGAGTAAGCAACACGCCGCTTAAAAGACTGCAAAGCAGACCTGCAAAATAAATTACAATTTAGTGATAAGTTGAGATCTTCATAGCAAAGTGATTGGAAATGAAGATTCACTAGTTATGAAGACTGACATGAATTGGAGATCTCCATAATCGTTAACCATCTGAAGGAGAAGAGGAGGTTTTCCCTCGTTATGATCTTTGAGGAAGAGATGTTTTCCTGTTCTTCCAGCAATCCAAGAAATATGATAGGCCATCTTTTCCAATGTGTGTGAACCACAGAGAATTGGGATCTGCAAATATCTTCATTCTCAATAAATAAAACATGAAAGTGTCATGCAATTGGCAAGTTCTTAGTTGAACAACTCAAAATAACTATTCTATGGTAATTATAGAGATAGGATAAATTCATGAGTTGTGATAAATTTTGAACTTTACTATTTTCTTAAGTTAATAACATTTAATGTTAGCAGTACAAAAACTGTATGTATGAAAGGAACAAACTGTAAGTTCCACTGAATGACTCATAGGCTTGATTTCCCTAGAGTTTGAATAACATTAATCCTCTACATAATTTAAAGGGAAAATAAGAAAATTATCTAATTAGAAAAGCAAATAAAAATACATTAGCAAATTAAAAGCCACCGATAAGTAGAATTGTCATGGAAGGAAGATAAAAGTAATGAGGGATTGATTACCAAGTGGGAAAAATATAACACAAGCTATTCAGATGCAATAATCAGTCATAGATATTAAAGATTACAGACACCAGAAAAAGGAAAGGTCATTGATGCAACAAATTTATAAATGACATGTACATGAGGCAATGCATAAATAAATAATCAATGGTTTGCCACTGACCTGCTTGTGAAACCCTGAACCAAGGTGAGGTGTTGCAAATGTTATAAAATTAACAGGCTCAAGTCCAGCAATTTTGCCTTTTGCTTTGTGTTCTAGGCATTGAGTTCCACAGTTACAGGTCTTACAATCCCCATTCTCTTCAGGATAATCACTTTTATCACATTGTGTATATAATCTACCAATCGCGTATCTTGCTACCAAGCCACCTAGGGAATGACCAACAAAAGAGATCTTCTGAAGCTCCGGTCTGCATGCAACAATTGATAGTACCTGGATGCATATAGAGCCATCAATCT
Source organism: Agave americana (assembly GCA_032274545.1). Taxonomy (NCBI): domain Eukaryota; kingdom Viridiplantae; phylum Streptophyta; class Magnoliopsida; order Asparagales; family Asparagaceae; genus Agave; species Agave americana. The sequence goes on along the minus strand of JAVRMC010022087.1, from coordinate 225,539 downwards.
CTGACAACTATAGAATTTAGGCTTGAGTACAATTTTGCTCACTAAAGCAGAATTCCAACTAAATCAAATTGAATAAACTTATGTCCAAAGGGCCGGACATCAAAAGATAATAGTTAAGCTTGAATATATTTCCTCAGGAACAGTTGAAAGGAATGAAATAATGATTGGATATTTATGTAAGGTATATATAAGCACCTCTTTCGCAAGTCTCTCCCCCATTACATCAACACCATCAAATGTCAAGCTTGCATAATTCGATTCGCTGCCTGCAAAGTACAAAGTTCAAGCCATCTAAGAGAACCTAATAGAGAAAATTAAATAAACTATGCTATGAATAATCCTGACAGTAGAATTGTCTCCTTCAGTTTCCTAAATCAAATATGCAATATATAAATAAATCCTGTGAAACCCTCATTTCCCAATGCTTCAGCATTTGCAATGATGATGATGATTATGATGACAGTGACAACAACAACAACGATGACGATGACGATGACAATGAAGATTTCTCCATTTATAATGATGATTATGACGGCAACAATGATAATAACAATAATAATATCTTGATTTTAGGATATGGTCATTACTAGACCCACATTTTGACTCTATGCTACACCAATTACCGCTGTTCTATCGATCGACCTTGGCAGAGTCAGGTGGCTCTAAACAGATGGTAAATCATATCTACTCCAAATTAGCACAGGTTGGTAAATCCTTTTTCTTGATTCAGCGATTCTGTTGGTCATATAATCACTGCTATATCAAACACTAATTGGAATATGCATATTGCATGACAATGTTTTTAGTTTTAGTTCGGCAACAATTTTCACTGAAATTTTACATATAAATTATTCCCTGCAGATCTTTAGTCAAACCTACTCCATTGAAATTATTCAAACAGTCCAAGATTTTGATTCAGGGCATTGCATTTAAGCTTAAGTAGACTGTGATGATCACCAAATCAGGCATCTCCTCTGCTCAAAAATATATAATTTGATAGTAATTGATGATTTGCTGAAAGTGTCTTTATTGTATTCAGAAGGCATATAATAGAAAGGAAAGGATTCACTTACAGTGGACAACAAGATCTTCAGGGTACCTTTTTACAAATTGCTTTGCAGCAAATTTCCAATTGTCAGCACTGCAGACAAAGGAATTTTAAGAAAAAATCAGGACCAAGAGAAAAATTATATAATTTAGTTCTTGTGAAAGCAGTGGCCAAATGTGAAATGTTTACTAAAAATCCAGTGCCATCCATAGTAAACTGGAGAAAGCAACCTACAGAAATTCTAATGGAACTTCTACGCTTTTTGCTTCAATGTGATGTCAACCCACGAGAGGGCTGTCATAAAATTTGATGGTCAGTTAAACAAGTTTTTATGGTAATGCAGTAGTTTATTCTCATGCTCTAAGTTCACCAAAAATAGAAAAGACTCTAGATGAAGAGTAAGATGATAATCTCCGGTATAGGGAATCATATTCATCGTTAAGGCAAATATAAGCAAAAGAGCTAAAAGGAACCACATTCCCAAAACACAGCAAGAATATCTCCACCCTGAAAGAAATCAGTCTTAAGAGCACACTTGCACAACAAATATGCCATCATAAAAAGAAGGCACTACCTTATACGATCACACTCGTGTTAAAGCATCCCTGTACAATTGCAAGAAATGTTTGCATTTTGCAACAAGTGTCAGTCTGAGTAAAATCTTCCATGTACGTAATGATGTAAAGCAAAAGGATTTCATAAGAATCATCCAAAGAAGTAATGTTTTGATCTCATTAATCCCATCATGTCATGGCCATGGATGCCTTAGTACCATGCATTATCAAGTTAGTAAATAATTATACGAGCCTCCAATTAGCTTCTGTAAAGCAAAAACACACTTGAGTATTCTCAATTTAGTTTTTTTTTTTTTTGGAAATTCATGCGTGTTCACTCAAAAAACCAATACAATTCATGTCATAATGATACCAAAGTGTACCAATCATAACGATTATCGCATTAAAGTTATGAGAAAATTTTCCATAGACCCAGAAAAGCATTTTGAATTCGTTCAATGTATAATCCATGATGGAAAAAAGAAAAATTTCAACTACTTTTTTCATAATACAAGAACACATAAAAAATCAATATCTTAGGTGGGGCAGAGAAGCTACTTTACATATGAATTATAACTATCCTATAATCATCACAGAAAGACATGCATAATTCAAGCATCAAATCCAATTTTAACATGGACCACGGACCAACTCTAATAATCCAATTTCCAAATTTTCAGGTGGGGCCCACTGTAGGAAATTCATGTGGGGCCCACCTCAATGCCAGGATGCTCGCTCCTGCTCTAATCAGAGAAGCTGATCTGATCCATCCTCAAAAATTTTAATGCGCAGCAATTAGAATTGAACTAAAAGAGTAAGGGGAAAAGATGCAATTTTTACGAGAAAAAAGACGAGACCTTCCGACGATGCCATTGACCGTGACCACCAGATGCGTCGGGATCCGCCGCACCCTGACGCCGTCCACTCCACCGCCATTAACCGCCGCCTCGGCATCGTACCCGTTAACGGCCGCATCCGCCGGATCCTTCGCGGAGGGATGGAAGCAAGCGGACACGAAACCGATCCGACGGCGGGCCTCCTTCCTCCTGCTCCTCTTGCCCTCATGAGCCATCTCGAGCACTCAACTCTCAAATCGAAATCTCTCTCTCTCTCTCTCTCGATTTCGATTTCGATTTCTGATCTTTTTGTTTTTAGAGCGATCCCTCAAGGTTTGATCGACTCAATGGGGTATTTAAAATGCGAGTTAGGTTGAGATTTCTTCTTCAAGTTTTGTTGCCGCTCTCTATCTCTTCTTCTCTCAAGCGTATTGACGATGCCTTCCGCTCCTTGAAATCGAAGCGACTCTGTCCACCTGTGTATTTTCGGTTCTCAACTTTTGCAATATACACCCTGCATTTTCTCTTATAGCATTTCCACTTTCTTTTAAATTTATTTTTTGAGCGGATGTCCCTTGAATACCATACTCCAAAATAAGTTTATAATCGTTTTCTTAGTGAGACATATAAAATTCGATCTAGACGAAAAAGACCTAACTAGACTCAAATATTTAAAATCAATGAAGACTCAATAGGAAACATAGGTTGTAAAGAGTAACACTCCAAAATACAAGGATGTTAGTGCAAATGTGTTAACACCCGGGTTTATGTTTTTTTCCTAGTCAACACGCCTGAAGCTTGTATTATCGCATAGAATGTCGTATGCGGAATTCTACGACACGGCGGGAGAGCAGACCGCAGATTTCTTATCTCGCAGAGAACTTTCTATGCGTCTCGGTCGTGTCGGGACGGTTGGGTGACTGGACAACAAACGTTACGCTGATAGCAAACGCGGTTACGAGCAAAAAAAAAAAAACTTAATCTTCAGAAATTCAATTGTGATCCCCATTAGCATGGGATTGATCAGTTCATCCATCAGAAACAAATATGGTTCTTCCTTTTTGTGACAGAATTGGATTTATCAGATCATTCGCCCAATGATCTCATTCAATCAAAATTAAATGATGAAATCCTGGACGCTCCTGCTTTTCAAATGAATCATCAATTTGCCCAAAATTAAGAGACGTTGTCAAATTAACAAAGAACCAAGCAAGAATCAACAACCTAACGACAATAGCAACAATTCAATGAATAAACTCAGAAACAAAGGATGAAAGATTTCATCTTTTCTTCTCATAACCCCTCCCCGTCTCTCTGCTTGAAGTTGACAGTCAAAAGTCCCTCCTTTTTGGGCCATTTGTGAAAGAAATCATTCCCCAAGTGATCTCATTCAATCAAGAATCAAATCCCAACTACAATAATCTACATAATGAAAGAAAGAACTCATCTTTTCTTCAACTCACGGTCATCATCAGCCACAGGCCAAGAGATCTGCAGGTTCTCGTCTGAAGGGCTCGAATGGATCCTCATCTGCAGCCCCATCCCCAGCCCACACAGTTGCTGCTGCTGCTGCTTCTTGTTCTCCTTCTCATTCTCCCCCAAATCCAATTCGCTACTCCATTTCAATTTGGGACTCCCCATCGTCAACTCTCTGTTCACCTCCTTCAGCGCCGCGTTGGGCGCGAGCCCGACGCCCATGACAAGATCTCTGTACCCCACGGCGGTCTTGCGGCCAGGGCCTCGGCGGTGCGCTTGGAGACGCGGGAAAGGAGCGCGAGACCGACGTTAAGGACGCCGTGGAAGCGGCGGATGCCGAGGGCGGCGAAGAGGGGGACGTCCTTGGGGCGGTCGAGGAGGCGGTGGTGGGAGAGGAGGAGGCGGACGGAACCGAGGAGGAAGTCGGGGAGGCACCAGCCGCCGGAGGCGAGGAGGTCGACGGAGAGGGGGGAGGAGGAGGGGGAGTGGGAGGAGAAGGGGAGGCGGAACACGAACTTATCGTTCCAGGTGGGGTTGGAGGCGCCGTCGAGGTCGATGCGGGGACGGAGCTCGAGGGGTCGCCGGAGGCCGCAGCCGCGGAGATGGTGGCGTAGGAGTGGAAGCGGCGGTGGAGGGGGAGGTTATCAAGGTTGGGAGAGGGGGCTTGAGGTCGTGGGCTGAGATGATAGTGATTTCCAGCAGGACCTCGCCGGAGGAGAACTCCATTAGAATTCAGCTGGTTTCTTGAACTGTAGAATGGGGCAGAGAGAGGGGGAGAGTTTTGTTTATTTATTTATGATCATCCCTCTTCATCTCACTCTTTTTATTTGTATTATTTATTTTTTCTTTTGTGTAAAATTTCTTGAGAGTGAGGGGTGAGAGTTATTACAGGATAGTAACAATGGAGGGGAATTTGGAGAGTATTTGGAGG
>JAVRMC010021911.1:27500-47848 GCA_032274545.1 Agave americana | reverse complement strand
GGTATCCTGCACCTCGCGTTCATGATATCTACATTCAACTGTGCCCCGGAGACACGGTCGAAGCACGCCCGTCCAGTGTGCCTCTTTCACGACATGCTAAGGTCCCGGGTGTCTTCCTGTGGTCTTCTAGCTGGAGAAGAAGTCGTGTCCGTCCCGGACATCTGCAACGTCCTCTTATTTCATAACCTTTCTTTTTGAATATGGGACAAAGATCAGGAAAAGACGGACCGGACCCATTCGGTGACTTTCGCGGTCGCCCTCACTGAACCGACTTGGATCTGAACTACGATTCAGATCAAGTCTTACCGAAATTGGATTGCTTTTTCGTGGCATATGTATGGCGCTCCTACTTTACTTTTTCCCCTTTCTTCCCTTTCCTTTATTTGTTCTCGAGGGTCTTCGTCTCCGTGTAGAAGCAAACTCTCCAAATTTATGACCAACCTTTCCTTCAGTGATCTTACAACGAACAGGATTTTTTCCATTATAAATTAGTACGGAGCAATCAACGAATTCCGGCAAAATAGAAGATCTACGTGACCAAATTTTCCTGCTAAAAAGACTTTCTCTGTTCTTCTTCATTCTCAACAGGAAAGCATCAAAAAAAGTCCCCTTCCATATAGATCGTCGTGGCATGAACTAAATTCTGAATTTCCCAACCCCCAAAAATTCCCTAAATCCTGCTTTGGCGGCTTCCACCAAGGGGACGCCGAAGGTCTACCCCCTTTCGCGCGCCCCTCACCTCCTACATGAGGATGATCCGCGGAGTCATTGCAAGACCACGAACAGCGGGGCCGTTGCCTAACCACGGAATTTGTCCTGCTTTTCGAAGCGTCACGTGCACCATGGTTGAGATGTCGGATTGGATGATTTCCAATCTCGAAGAAAACGACGAAGCTGACGGCTGAAAGAGCCTGAAAGCCCCGATTGTCTCTCTATTATACGTCATTTCACTGAGGCGAGTGACGACTGGATTGTCGCGTAGAACGTACCATACCGGTTTCATTGAAAGCCTCTTATTCAGAGAGCCATACTCCCGACGGCCGACGGTGACGGTCTCATAGGAAAGCGTAAGAAAAAGGCGTTCATTCATTTCCTTTTTTCTAGTGTTGTGGTCTGCTTGCTTATTCGATCCGGTTCACCACCCGCGGAGAAGGGCCATAAGCAGGTCTTCTGTCTGTTCGATACTCTCCGTCACTGGCTTATAACTTACAAGCGAGAAAAGCCCTTATAGAGAGGCTGAGGCTAAGGGGAAAGCAGAAAGCAGATCCCGCTACTAAAAGACAAGAGCGGAGATCCCAGCGGGAGAAAAAGAGCCAATATCCATCTCTTCAGCGCGAGTTGTTGGTCGGACCGTGGAACTCCTCCATTATAAATGACTTTTTTCCTTTATCATAGTTGGGGAGGATCTTAGGTAAAGAGTCAGAGCAGCTATGCAAGCACACACATGGGAACTAGTCAACGCCCTTGGTTTCGTAAAGTCAGTGCCCGTCGCTTTGTTTGGTTCGTCAAATGGTGGGTCGATCAGTCTACTCGCCCAAAAGATGAGATGGATGCTCCTTTCACAGTATCCTGTGAGTCTCGGAGTCAAAGCGGAACGAAGCGTGACTTTCGACGAGCATTCCTAAAACGAACCAGCCGCGAATAAAAATAAAAGAAGGTCGCCCTATTCAAATAACTGCAAGGCTATGGGTTCAACTCTCGGGGTTTAAGCGGAAATTCCCAGCTTTCTCCACCTTTTCCGGGGCTTTCGTCAATCACTTTTGAGATTGCGTTGAAGGCTAAACGTAAATGGCAGACTCGTGACGAAGGCTAGGGTGTCGCTGCTGGAGAGGAGACTTCGCTGGACCGAGAATGAGCATCCGAAATACAAGCACGGGAGGATGGTCCCGGGCTACTAAATCGAGGGATTCATCGAGAAGAAGAATAAGAGTCCCGGCCGTCGAGGCCATGCGAATATGGAAGGGGATCTCGCTGTGGAAGAGGGAATTCATTGGCTCGACACCAAAAGTGCGTGGTGGGGGAGTAGGTGGTGCCTCTGGTTTAGTACTTTATGCAGTAGTCTTTGTCTTGCGGGGCATCATCCGTCGAATTTCTTATTCGTGATAGCCGCATAGTTGGGCTTTCTATTTCTACTCGGCAGCGAACAAAGAAGCGGTGATCTCGATAAGCTAAGCAATTTACTCTTTGTTTGCGATTCTTTCGACGGAAGGCTCAGATCCAATATCGGTAGCGGAAGACTCTGACTTGTGTAAGCCTGAGAGATGGCCTGGACCAGAAAGCTTTAATGGCGGGGGCAGAAACGGAAGCAGGTACGAATAGAAGAAGGCCTAGAATAGCCAAGCCAAAGGGGGGAGTCCCCTAGCGCGAAATCAGTTGCGGAGTCACTCTTTTCGTCACCCTCACTAAGAGGAGCTTAATCGCCTCGGATTACTACTGAGGAAGCTTCTCATTCTAGGCCCGCTCTCTAACCGGTAATTCAAGCCCACGGAGCGGTCGCTTCCCCTCCTTTTTTATAGTCTCGTGAGCTCGCTACTGGCTTGGGTAGGGGACCAGCATATTATGCATTTACGACTGACTTTGAACCGTCATTTTGAAGGAAGTTTATCAAAAACTGGACTTTACTCTTCTGGATCTGTAGAGGCACCTTTCCCCCACCAGGGAGTTAATCGCTTCGGTTTCAAGAGTCGTTTATAGTATAGGCAGGCCGGTCGCGCTTGTCTATCGAAAAACTTTAGAATCCCTTTCACTTGCTGCAGCTATTGTTGACCTACGTGAAGTGCCCTCAGTTACAGTCTTTCTGTCCTCGCAAAGAGGAGTTACAGATCCAGAACTAGTAGACCCAGCAATAGAATATGGCGCTGCTTACTTACCCACGGGCATTCGCCCGCTCTTCCTAGACTCTGGATGCCATGCCACCCACATACATGAAAAGAAAGCTTCAGCTTGGATTGCCTTCATCACGAGAAATGTGTTACGATTAATGCCGATAAGAAGTCGGTCCAGACCGGGGAGGTTCCTGACGCCCCTTTGAATGCGCTGGTTTTTCATCATTCTTCCATCCAGTAATCGATCGCTTTCGAAAAGCCTTCGCCCCAATAGTGTTATGCCGATCACCCTTGACGGAGAGGGGGACGTCGCGCTAAAGACCGAGGGATCTTTCTTTGCTTTTCGTTTAGCTACGACTGCAACCACCCCTTCCGTCAAAGGGCATACAAGAACCCCTACTTTACAGATAGAGATCGGGGGAGTAATAACCAACCCCAACCAAAAAAAGGGACTTTATGAATAGCGAAAGCAGATGCACCAATGCCCGACCCGAATAGAAAGTCTTAGGCGACCGGGATGTAATCTAATCCGCCGAATCCTGTCAAAATGTGAAAAAGAGGCCAAGCCAATTTCCCCGGCTTTACTCATTTGAGGATGAAATCCATTTCCAGCATCTGTCTCGCTTTGTCTAATTCCTCTTGATCCCGAAGCGTATGAGAGCGCCTTGTATGGAACTAACCCCGCCGCAATGTCCGAATCGGATATAAGAAAGATGCCAGCCAATTCGGTACCGCCTGGTGGAAGCCCTGCTCCTTCGAATGAGGGTTCGGTACATGCCATTCCGTTTGATTTAGGGGAAGAGGGTGACGTCGCCTTCCCCTGTCAATGGAGGAAGATGAGCAAGATCAAGTTCTTCGACAGAACCATCCCGACCGAGGGCTAATCATAGATCGCGCTATGGTCTTTTTTTGATTCTTTTTTCTTGTTTCCGGTTAAAAGGTTGCCTTCTCTGGAAGCATTATGTTGAGTCACTCCAAGAGTAGAATCAGCAGCTCACCTCACGTTTTAGGAACAAAGTGAGGAATCACACGTAGACGGACCTGAGCATTCTCCTGCTCTACGGAGCCCTCTGGATCCCGAGTTGGGGCTGCTTGACGCTCTTCTCCTTTCGAGTGAATTGAATTACTTCGGCTCGGATGCCTTTGATCGAATGGAAGGATGGATGCCTGCCTTTAGCGACTTCGTTCGGTCATTCCTTATTTACTTGTTCGCTATGGCTTGAGAGTGAATCGCACGAGAGGGGAAGTAAGAGATTGAAAAGAGGATCACGCTACAGCGCCTCGCTCTCGGGCTTCATCTCCGACGGTACCATTTTGTTTAGTTGCTTTGCTCATATCGCGCTATGATGACATTCTTCCTTTCGAACGACTGGCTGGATGAGACTCTTTCTCAACCTACTTTGACCCCGCTCGGTGAGTGTGACAGGTAAGGCGCTGTAGCGTTTCGATGATTTGATGACAATTTTTCAACATTTTCTTTTGCCGTTGACGTAGTGACATCTGCTCTATCTGCCCAATAGAAGGCTTCGCTCATTACTCCTCCGCTGCCAGACTTCCTATATAAATTAGGAAAGGTTCATCATTGGCTGCTCGCCCTAAACGATGCTATTAAGGTGAGACGAGGTCACTTTTTAGATGGCTTGAGCTTGACTCCGCGTATCTGACCTCGGAATATTTCTAAAGGATTGCCCTGCCCGAGGGATGGATCTTTCTTTGCTTTGAGCTGAGCCTATGTTGGGCGCTGGTTCGTGAAGCGGAGTACCCGTGACTGAGGGGGTCGAAGACCAAGAAGTGAGCTATTTATACCAAGCATTCTTCTTATGGCTAGATCCAATCTCCTGGTCCCTGCGGAAAGGAAAAAGAATTTCATGTTCTTCCTTTCGGGAAGGGAGGATTAGGGAAATCCTATTGATTGCTGCTTTCTGTTTAAGCGGAGCTCGCTGCCTACTCCACGAGTCACCACAGCTTCGCCTACGCCACTTGTATATAGACAACAATAGTGCCCAAGATCTTCCCTTCGCGTAGCTCATTTTTCTTTTCCTTCCAACCTCACTCCGTGGCCTGTGCTAAAGAAGCGTGTCTTAACTAATTCCTTTGAACTTATTTCACCTACGCAAGCGCCTCTCGATATCTCCTCACCTTGCACCTTTTCTTTCTTTTCCTCACCCCATGATCCCTTTCCCATGTCGTGGAAGTGCAGCAGTGCTCCTTCATTCTTGTATCTGAAAGGCTTTTTCCAATATGCCCTCACCACTCTTTCTGTTTCCGTAAGTGAATCTTGAGTCCGTTTGCTGAACCAGTATCACGTCTGCTGGAATTCCCGGAGCGGAGATTTTCGTTTCAATCAGAGAACGTGTGGTGCGGGCTGGGCTTCCACTATGCCTTCCTGGACCACCATAGCAGTGGCAATCTATTAATTAAAAAGGCTTCGGAAGAAGGGAAACCTCGGGCGATTCACCTGGTGATCTTGGATGGGCTAATTGGGGTTTCCTCGAGCCCCAGAATAATGTTGACATACCACGGGGGCCTGCACCTCATGATTAGGAAGAGGGTTGGTTTTGATTCCCGTGTTAGGCTTTTGAGGAGGAGACTGAGTCTGGGGTTCTTGGTTGAATTCGAGCGACCCTTGTTTGATTTTCAATTCAATAACGTCCTGGAGGTTCCAACAGTAATTGGTCTCATGATCATAAACCCGGTGGTATGCGCAGAACTTCGACAGGTTTGCTCTAGTAAAGTCTTGTTGTTTTACCTAAAAGGTCTCTGGTTGTTCCGGCCATTGTAGTCGAAAGCCTGTGCGTTGAAATTTCTTCTCTGCCTTTGCCATTGGACTTGAGGTTTCCCCTGATTAGGCTGTTGTTGCGGAAAGGGGCCGGAGGAACTGACTGAGCCTGTGTGGGCTGAGGTTGGGCTGGTTGCGGTGGCGAATTAGCCGAAGCAGGTGGTTCGCCTGGTTTTGGTTGCGCTGGTAGTTCCCTCCCCTGGCGTTAGACTGGCCACTTTGGGAGACGGTGTTTACTTGGTTATTCGCGGGAGGCTTACCGGGGGGGTTCTTTCTGTTGTCGCCCCCGAAAAAAGTGCATGGAAGGGACTACCGATCTTGGTGGAAAACATTGAGCTGAGGACTCCCTTTTTCAGATTTCTCTCTAGCTGGGGGGCTCTGTCGTACAGCTCGATGTAGACGCTAACGGGCCCTAAAAGCAAAAGCATGAGGGAACAGAGAGGATCTCTAAGGTTATAGCCATTTGGACAGCTTGGGACTCGGTATTATGATGTTGGTTTTGGCTAGGAGTTACCTGAACCTAGTCACAAACGGCTGGACATCTTCATAAGGTCCTTGGGTGCTATCCTCTAGGTCAGAGATGGTAGGCTTCTTTCCGGGGCCAACTTTCTTAAAACCAAGCAAGGAGTGGATTATTCATTAAAGGGACTCCGAAAAAGATATAGGAGTCTCAGTTGTGAAGGCCGAAATAGTCGGTACTATCACTACTTTAGAAGCCGGAGATACCCTCCAGCTGGCAGAAAAGAGAGGCGAAAGTCTCGAGCTACGCTCTGGCAAGGAAACCCCCTTTACGTACTATTCAGTTGATTTGGATGCTACTACTTCTGCCTTCTTGTCTTATTCATTTTCTTGAGAAAAGAGGAAAGACGAATCCTAGCCATAACTTCATCTTCCGATTTGGCTTCTTCGGACGTCTCAGCAGATTCATTCTGCTGCAAGCCCAGCTCGGCTTACGCAATGATCGGAAGAACTCTCTTCAACCGCCCATGATTGAGACAGACGTCGATGAGAACAAAGTCTTTTTCATAGTCTGCTAATTTTCTTCTTGTTGCATCTCGTCGATACGATAGGTGGATTGACCTTCCCCGTCATATGCCCTAAAGGTTGACTGTCTGGATGGTACTTTTCAAGAGATAAGCGAATCGTGCTCAAGTGGTGGTTGACGAAAGATCTAGTCCTCGTTTTCCCTGTCTGGTGTGGTCTTGGATTCCGCTGCCCCTTTGCGCTGTGACTAGGCCCCCTTTCCGCTTCACGCAATAGCACGCTCCGAAGCAAACGAGCTTCGCCGGTAGTAGCCTCCTGAATTAGTCGAGTAGCTTCTTTCCGGCAAAGCTTACCAATCCTACACTCCTTTCTCCTATTCTTTGTCTGGTGGAGCTATTCCCAGACAGCCTGAGAGCTGAGTGAGGACCTTATTTGAGATGCTTTTTTCCCGAAATAATCACTCCTGTAGCTTATTGCGCTCGATCTACATCCTACCTAACTTGATTAAGCTCTTCTTCTTTCTTACACACAGAAGGTTTTTGCTCTCGTATTGCGTCCACTTCGTTCAGTTACATTAGGGCTTTACCCAACTCTACCTTGGTGATTAAGTTCCGCTTTAGTTGGTGTGAAATGAGCTGATTCTAGGATAGGAGGTCTTGTCGGTATGGAACCTACCTTTCCGGAGTGAAGGATTGTCATCCTATAGCCGAGTGTTTTTATTTTGGTTTAGAGTCGAGTGATGAAGCTTATGATTCTGCCGTTAGTGAGAAGCAAGTAAACTCTATAGCCCTAAACTAAAGGAGCAGGTCAAGTCTATGTGACCAAGGCAGGAAGAAATCAGTCTTAACTAAGCCCACAGGCTAGCGATGTCACTTCCGGGTAGGAATGAAATTCAAGAAGATGGATCCGTTTAAGCCGCTATTTCATCAGCATCTGGCACGGCTTGAATTGCTTTCACTGCTTTTAGCTAGTTCGAACTACAGCCTGACTTCCTTCTTCTTTTGGGTCTGCTTTGCCTTGCTTTGCTACCGGGGTTGAACTCAAAAATCATAGGAGTCGGAGACCTGGTATTTGACTTATTAAATCGAAAAATGATCTTCCTATGGGGCGGTAATATCAGACAAGTGGTTTAATGCCCAAAGAGAAGCCTTCAAGAGCGCTTTTGGGGATTTGGTAATTGGCTTTACCGAAGAATGGCCCTAGTCTGATGGTGAGGGGGCTCAGGCTTCTCGGACTGTGACTCCTACATCTGCTTTGTTCTCTTCAGTTAGCTCTAAGATAAGAGATAAAGTTCTGCTACGCACCTCTCGCCAAGACTAGTTTAGTTGCCTTTCAATCAAAGGCCGTATTCTCTGCATCAGGCTCCTACTCTTGATTCAATTCCTTCGACACCTTCCACCAGCATTGGCTTCACGCTTCGCCCCTATCCCAACAAGCCCATCTAAGAGCTTATTGGTCTTACCAGCAGCCGGTACTATTCTCTACTCCCAAAGAGCCTAGACCGCTAATGCCGTTGAATGAACGTCCTTTCGGAAATGCTGTTTTCAGGAAGAATTTGATGTGCACAGAGGATTCATCTTTCAACTAGCCTATACCCATCATATGAGGAGCTTTGGATCAAATGGTGCCTAGCCTTTCGAAAGGAAGCCTGTCTGTCTGTACACACCTTATGACTCGAGTGTACCAAAAGAGATCGGATCCCGATTCAAGACTTCCGGGATTTAGGGGTTGTTCTTCGCTGAGAGCTTCTTCACTCAATTACCAAGATTCAATCTACTTTCTTTTTCCGCTCGCTGCCGGATGCGTTCTTTAACTTTAAAGCCCTGCTATACGTGCAGGATAGGTGGAAGGCACATGCTTCTCTTTACGACGTAAAGGAAAGACCTCTTTTCTAATTCTATACTAGTTCCTATGGCGTAAAGGAAAATAGTTTCATTTCGGCTATTACATCTATGGGTCAACGAGTTTCTGGAGTCTCTTAAAGAGGGGATCGAAGCAAGGTCAAATCCCATTATTATAAATAGTTATTCTAAAGAATACGATCATCTCACAGATGAAGAAGTGAGCAAGCCTTTCTACAATGGATTCTAACAGCGCAGACTAGGCATCTTTATCTGATTTCAATTTATATATTTTTTTTTATTAGTAAAGCCCCTTGTTTCAAGGCTAGGGCCTTCCCCAGGAACATGGTTTAATTGCGATTTTTATTTAGCAGCATTGGCCGTAGAATCCAATATTGAGGGTGACTGACCACTAGATCTGTCGATCGAGACCTTGGTCTTCCTGCAGTACTACAGGCTTTTGACTCTCTCTCTATGGGCTTCGGGCTAACGCCCTAGATCCTCCACTAAATCCTCCAACGGTGAGACTGAGTGTCTTACTTTATCTTAAGACGACAGAGGTACGTAAAGTAGAGGTCCCTCAATTCAACTATCTCTTAATACTTTTCTGGGTGACCAAGACATAGACTAAGATTCCTTTGTATCCGGGCGCTTACCTCGCTTGTTAGGGATCGATGCTTCGCCTCATCCGTGCTCCTTGGAAACCTTGACTCTTCAATAGATTCATCTTAACTCCTGAAAAGTGGTACTTTCTGTTTGCCTTACCGTCTTTTCTCAGCGGATCAGCCACATACTCCGAAGTAACGTTAGTGACGGGAACGTCAGCTATCTTTTGGTCAGGTTTTCTGGGGGTTGGTTCCTCTACTAGAATAGGTTCCGAACGCCTCACTTCTCTTACTTTCGGTGCTTATCTTCAATCATAAGATGGTCACCCGCCCTAAGCAACATCGGTTCACCATAGATATCTCAAGAACTTCTCTTCTTGACTAGGAGAGCGCTCTTCCTTCTCAAAGATTTCTTCACTTCTCCCAGCGCTGCTCAAGAATCATTCTTGTACCTACTATTCTTTCTATTCTTTCCGAACCTGGGGCTTCGCTTGCTCGCCCACTTATCCATGCGTTCTTTGGTAGGCAGCATAGCATCTTTTGGTTTTCCACTTCCAAGAAAGACTTAAGTGAATTAACCATTCGCTTACTCTTGTAGACCGCTCTCCTCGCTTTTATTGTTATTATAAATCTTTCTTACTTGGGTAGCCGGATCTTGATAATTAGAATGGGCAAAGCTCTCCCTTCCTTTGGTGATGAAGTTGGGCCGTCTTTCTTATGTCAATTCTGGGTCAACCATATTCCCATCCTCGGCTTTCAGCCTCAGAGACTTTCCAACCTTTTCGGTAGGAAGGATCACTACAACTTTACTCAGGTCGGGCACTACCCAATGATCAAGTACCGGTTACAGTACAGGATACCAAAACTAATTCACGACTCCTCCATCGAGCAATGCAACTCGAGATGCAACATGTATTATTTCATTTAAAATGGCTATTCTAAAAATAGGATATGAACAGGATTTTCTCATGAAAAAATGCAACTTTGAAATTGCGTAGGTGTAGGTGATGGCAGAAAATCTTCAAACGGTGGTGTGATCCACACGAGAAGATACAAAAAGGCTGTCATTGGGTGGAGAATTTCCATCCATTTGCTGTCTCGTTCGCTACCGCCCCTACTTCAATTAAAGGGGGTCAGAATTACGCAATTGGACCAGTTGGAGCTATAGCTGAAACCTCTCGAATTGGGGAAACCGCCCTCGATCCCACTAGAAATGTGGAATAGGACCCGCTCCTGGACGGAAGAAGATGCGCGTCGCGTGCTCGATCTAGCCATTGTTCTCAATTGGTTTGAAGAGCGGCGGATCCCTTCCTTCCAATAAAGGGTTTTGTCTTTGATTTTTAGTGGAGTCTCCAACACTTTCTCCGGTCTAATGAGCGTTCACGTCACGTTTTCTAAGAGGTTTTATAGATACGCGAGTGGGTTTTCAGTTTAATAAGGGTAGAAGATCTCAAATCATGCTTTGCATTGCAACTCCCATGCATACAATAGCTACGAGCTTCTGTAAGCGCTGTTGCGCGAGTACTGTATCACGAGCGCACTACCGAGTCCCACGAGTACACTAACGAGAGAGGAACTACGAGCAGAAATCAGTAGTCACTCTTCGACTTAAATAAAGATATTGCGTATGCAAGAGAGAGATAGTCAGTCTATTAAGCGGCCGAGAATCTTATGTCATAAGGACCAACGAGGATTCAGGAGGAAAAGGAGAAGGGGAAGAAGCGGGGTAGAGGAATTGGTCAACTCATCAGGCTCATGACCTGAAGATTGCAGGTTCGAATCCTGTCCCCGCCTAATCACTTGAGATGCTGGGGGTGCTCAGCGGGCCAAACAAAACAAAGGGGATGAAGCTGAAGTTGCTGATAGGGCACAGCCCCCCCAAGGCAAGGAGTCCGTTCATGGTAGAAGTCCTTCTTGCTTCCATCTTTCTTTCCATTTCCCTGCCTTGCTTTGCCGGACAGTTTCGCTCTCTCAGTCCACTAGCAATACACCAAGTAAGTCAGTACAGCACTAGCAAGGGATTTTTCCAGTACATTGCTTTTCCCTCCTATGACCATCTGCTTTTGAGCCTAAATAGAATCTTTACTATTGGGATAACTCAAGAGAGATTGAGCCTGGGATTCCTTCTAAGAAAGCAGTCTACTCA
Source organism: Agave americana (assembly GCA_032274545.1). NCBI lineage: Eukaryota > Viridiplantae > Streptophyta > Magnoliopsida > Asparagales > Asparagaceae > Agave > Agave americana. The sequence continues at coordinate 36,668 of JAVRMC010021911.1, read as the reverse complement.
TGAATGATTCTCAGAAGCCATAGGAAAAGTCTAGTTCATCACTAGCTCTTAGAGCAAAGAGCAAGCCTTCCTGCCTTTACAGCTCGCAAACCAGACTCAAAAAAGTAGGGGAGAGCAATTCTTTTATCTAACGTTAACTAAGAAGACTATAAGAGGAGAAGTCGACTCATGTACTCTGGTTACCAAAGAAAGAGACTTTTGGCGATTTAAGAAGTCACCGCCTATCTGCGACAAAAGCATACTACTTTTCACATTTTGAAAGAATACGCTCTTAGTCTTATAGAATCCAAGGAAAGTGATTGACCGTCTCGATGCTTTGAATAGCTATCTTTTTCGAGCTAAGCAAGCAAGTAACCTACTTCTCTGCCCTTGCTGATCAATCCAAAACTGCCCTAAGACTCTCTCACCCAGGAGATTAGATAAAGTCTTCCGTGGCTGACTCCTATTCCCTTGATTCGCTTTAGTAGGAATGGGAGGGATCTGCCCCTTGTGCAAGAGCTTTAATATGACTATTACTATAGGAAGAGGTTAGCGCTTTGGTTAACTAAAGCATTAGGAAGGAAGGCAAATCTTTGTATTTGCACTAGAGATGGAAGGAATATCAAAGCATCCCACCTTCCCACGGAGCGCTAATAGGGGACTTTCTTTCCAGAAGCAATAGGAGCATGGGCGGCTTCGCACCTTCTCAAGCGCTACGCCCCTCGGGAGGTAGCGAGTGCACTACATCCCTACCTGTAGAAGAGTATAAGCATTTGCCGATAAGAAAGCAGCAAGGAAAGGAAGAGAAGGTTCCTTCTTTGTGGGGAAGGAATAGTTCCTGAAACAATCCCATCTGTCTATTAGTGAAAGCCTTTGAAAGAATAGGCTCTTTGAAAGGGGCGTAGCGAAGAGGAGAGATCTTTTAACATTAGTCTTTCTCGATGCGATAGAAAGATGAATGCTAAAGACTAGAGAGTGAAGTGACCCATTGGAGAAATGACATAATGCTAATCCATTCACTAGGAGTAGTAGCGCTAGCGGCAAAGGGAGCTCAATAAGAAGACTAAAAATTCTTTCTAGCCTGCTGTTGAGAGATGTGGAACTCTTTCTTCCCTTATTCCTGCCCTTCCCGCTGCAGTTGATGGAGAAGCATTGAGCAAGGCAAGATTGTTGTTAGCTACAATCTCTGCCCTTAGTATCTTCCTTCGCTCTGCATAGCTGTGCATTGAGGGAGCAGCAGTGGAGTTAGGAAAGGTATATACTGGGCAGTTACAAGGCAATACCACTAGGGAAGCGGATCAAGCATATGTTTTTGACGATCGATAAGAAGGGGGTTGCTAATGAGAAAATATATGAAAAAGGGCATCGAGGTATCCCGGAACCCTTCCTCCCCTCCTTCAAACTAGCTCTGGAAGCCTCTCAGGCAAAGTGCCCTCTTCTCCTTAAGCCCTTGGAACTCATACCTCTCTTTTAGGCGCGAGTGAAAACAGTTCCTGATTCCCTCTTGCTTATCCCTTTCCCTTCCCTCTCTCCTCTTATGGGAAACCTCTTTCACCATCCCACCTCTACATGAAAGGCTTTTCCCCTCGGGAAACGTATAAGAAGGAATTAGTGTTTTCTAGAGTCAAGTAAGCACAGATGGAACTAGAACCTATCTCATAGTATGCTTTCGAGTGTCTTGCCTTCTACCAATTAGGGGAATTCTATTACATTCAATCCAATCAGTCAAGCCAAGAAAGAGAAAGCCTGTTTTAAAGCACTGGGCTAGAGAACAGGGCCGGTAGGGAAGGTGCGATTGAGCGACCGGATGTTCAAGTGATAGGTTGGAGATTAGTTGGCATTGACTCCGGTACTAAATCAGTTAATCCGGATCCGGAAGTTCCTTCGTAGCCTAGTTACTACATGAACCATTACTACTTCCCTTTCGTGGGTTCCTAGCCCAAGGCTTCCTTCTCTTGAGTGAGTTGCCTACCCACTAAACTACCTTTCGAGAAGACCGAGACGAGAATCATGAGCTACCTTTCCTTCTGCCCTTTGTCCCGAGATTGAATGATTCTTCCCATCGGTAACTGAACCACCTTTTGTCACTTCACTACCTGGATCCTCCTCTCTTGATGAACTCTCGGCTGATTCAACTCAAGCAAGAACAGCTTGAACAAGAAGAGTGGATTCAATAGACTGAGGCTCAGTCCTTGGTATCAGTCCTGGATGAGACGAAGTTAGAACAAGCAATCACATCCGATCTAGGAGTTCAGTTGCTCGGTTTCCTCGGTCTTCTGGTTCCGGTGGTGAAATTTGCTCCTTCGCCAAGGCGCCCTCTCTTCTCAATAGCAAGATCAGGTTCTATTATCACAGAAGTAGGAGCTAAACTATTAGCAGCCGTAACTCGTCACTCACTTTATTCGTTCGCCGACCCTTACTCAATTCATGCAACAGAAGTTGCTCATGAAGAAGATTCTAAATTGAAGTTGATTCTGACTTTCTTGCTGGTGAGTATTACTTGCGGGTATTGATTCTGCTTTCACTCTCCTCTATGCCCGGAAGAAGACTAGCTCATTAGCGCCTCTACCCATAGGTGGTCAAAAGCCGTAACTCGTCAACTTAGGCGCACTCCTATTAGCTCCGCTATCCTAGCTTTCTTTTCTCACATACCCTTGCGGGAACTATACATAGCAGCTTTAACTACAATCAGCTCTCTTCCCTCGGCTCTCATCACTCCTCCGGCAACGAGGAAAGAGAAAGAACGAACTCTTGCCCTTTACACGGAGAACTTTTCAATTAGATGCCATGGCAGAAATAGAATGAAGAGCTATAGCAGGAACCACTGGACTTGGGGTTAACTCGGGTCGAAGGACCTCTATGAAAGCGAATGCGATCAGGTGAGCTTGATGATTGCGCTATTGGGTGAATAATGTAACACTAGAGTTGTCTTCGTCTCTGCGGGAACATATTCAAACGATATGCCGAGGGAATCGTATACTGACTAGCCGCTCATGCTGGGTCCGTGGAAAAGGGAAATTAATGCATATTTCGTTTCGAAGGAGTCAACATCCAGAAAGATTCATTTGAAAAAAGATGCAAGGGAAGGGGATGCCAGCTACTAGCCGAGCAAGGGCATCTGATCTCAAGACGAGGCTTTGAAAAAGGGCATGGCTTTTATTTGACAATTCTGGAACTTCTCACTAGGCAAAAAGTTGGACGCTACGCTTCTTTCCCTTCCTCTAGCCGTGGCATGGCAAGAGAGCTTTATTATCTAATAGCAGGTGTTACTGGGGTAGGGGACCCACTCTTTCTTCGAGATGGTATGTGGACAGCGGATACTCCTAGGGAAAGAGGAGGTCGACCCACTTCTCCTAGATTCGCGGGAAAGGTTATCCCTCTTCACTGGGTGCGCTGGATGCAGGAACAAGTCTCATCGAGGGGTTCATTCATTCTTTCTTCTAGCCGTGGTAGGAGAGGGTTGAACACTCTGACGGGTGGTTGGCTGGCAAGCCAATCTTGATATCCGAACATAGGGTGAATGAAGTTAGCCAATAGCTCCTCTCTTCGAGATGAGAGGGAAGTAGGCGTCCGACTCAAGACTATCATTCGTATTGCTTCTAGCTCAGTCAAGACAAGTTCATGTGAGCATGCCGGCTAATCCACCTATTCACTCTAGCTAGAAATTCAATCAATATTAACGGGGAGTTTCCACTTCCGCCTCATACGGCTCCTCTAGCAGAGCAACTCTATCAGTTCTTCGAGATGGGGAGCAAGACCGGCTGGCGAATTCGCTGCTTCAGGGTCCGGCTTTTTGGAGGGGGGTTCCTCACATGTGCCGGCTCATCACTTCTCCTTTCATTATGACCTTCTACTCGTTCTAAATTCTCCTTAGGGGGGAAAGAGTAGGAATCTCTCCTACGGCTAACTCAATCCATCTCAGAGGGGAGCTTGCTCTGCTCTCGATGCACCCGGGGAAAGCAGCTCTTAGAGCTATCTCTAGCCGATGCCAAAAGCAAGGCAGGGTGGGGCCGGATTCCGTCTTTATTGGATGGAACGGCCGTGGGTATAGGAATGAAGGTAATTGATAGGATGGCCCGCCGGCTAGTATCGGCGAGGGAGGGAAAGGCATAGAAGTTAAATAGCTCTTTTTCCTAAGGGATTTAAAAGGGGATAAAAGGAGGCAAGCAAAGAAAGCAAATAGGGTCGCCTTTTCCTCTATCTCTGTTGGGAGTAAAAGGGAGTCTATTCTCATCCGGGTGATGTGCCTGCCTTCGAAGGACCTCTATTGAAAGCTGGGCCAGCTACATAGACAAATTCATTCCTTCTGCCCTCTTTCGAGTCGAGATCAGTGCCACCTGTCGTGGTCTTAGAAAGCGCTTCGATCGAAAAAAAAAGGCTCTTTCATCTTCCCCCGGTGGGTAGGGCTCCCTCATGAGTGATTGATCGATTGGGTAATAAGCAGCAGTCCTTATATCGGTATCGACTGAACTTCCTATTGATTTACACGGCGGGCGTCGCTTGTCTTCATTCAGCAGATAACTGGTCGCTTGACGATAAGGAATAGGAGTAGCTTGCCCTATCTATAGAATAGAGTCAGAGAAGGAAATAAAGTATAAGGATAAGTGGTAGCATCATAAGATGTCAAGTTTAAGGTAGCATCTATGAAAAAATTTTTGAAGGAAGGATAGGACACAGAATAAGGACCTAAAGTTGTTCGTCGGATGAGACCGAGAACCGAAAGATGTCTATCAAAGAGCGAGAGGGACTGACTAGACCGCTGTCAACCAGCTCTGAAGGTTGCAAAGCCTTTAGAGTGCCCCTGAACGGAAGGAAAGAAAGAGAAAACTCGGTACTAGCTACCGGGGAAGGGGAGAGGAGAACAGAGGTAACCATCAAACTATAGAACCTCACCTCAAACAAAGGCCCTCGGAAGAGCCTGAAGTAGAGAAAGCTCAAAATAACAGAATACCAGCTTAACCTCGGTAAAACCTTTGGAATACAGATCGTCGAGCCGCCGACAACTCCGAGGGTTCACTCAAAGAGGGGTACTCCGCGAAAGACTATTGAGTGACCTGTCGAGCTGATCCGACACCAAGTGGGCCGCACCTCTGAGGACTCAATATGAAACAGAAAGGTGTTCCTTTAACCCCGAAAGTCGTCCTGTAGATAGGTTTCTCACCGGTCGCAGGTGCATCAGAGTCAAATCTATCTTTCGGGTTTCGGGCGCGGGCACTTTGCTTTTCATTAACTCCTTCTGGTTCTGTTAGCTAGGCTAGTTAAGCTAGTAAGTTTAGGGCAAGCGGTTACCTTGACTACTCTACCCCGAATAGTCAAGGTAGAGTCCTGTTCTTTTCAGTAAAATCGTATAAATCCCCGTTTTTTTCTTTCGGTCTCGTTAGGTAGGCTTTGACCAAAGAAAGTACTTTTCCGAGTTCTTGTTCCGCGTAAGGGGATTCGTACCGTCTTTTTTTACTTTTCTTTGCGTAAGGCACCATGCCTGATATCTAGCCGCTTCTTTGATTGTTCTATTCACGAGTAGTTTTGCAGTTCCAGGCAGATCATAGAATTCATAGCGTTAGTTCGGTTACAGGCGATGGTTACTTTGAAAAGAGAATGCTTGCTTTTACGGGAAGGACTTCTAGTTTCAGTCAGGCCAGTTACGGGAAGCGGTAGTAAACTCCTGCTTTTGCGGTTGTGAAATCAGTCCTCTAGACCCGGTACTAGGCAAAGCGAGGGCACAGTTCCAGCTAGCCGGTTGATCAGATAATACATCTAAAGTTCTGGTAGTCGGGAAAGAGTAGTTGAAGAAGCCGGAAGTACTTTCAAGTGATTTCCAGTGATCTTTGTCTCTTGTTGAAAGGTCATTTGCTCTTTCATTACTAAGCAAGTCAAGCTATCTTACTAATAATAATACAGGGAAAGAAGGGAAGTCAAGCCTTTAGGCTTATACAGGGCGCTTAATAGGAAAAACTCCTGCAGTTACAGTCTTTCGTGCTTTAGTCTAATCTAATAATGAGAGCTAGAGTTCTCATAAAATGTTTGATCCGCTACAGAGCGACAGCCCTCAATAAATGATCTCATTTGCTAATCCTTGCTAAGTTTGCTCAGTCTGTTCTAAAATCTCAAAAATGAAGGTTTTTTCGTTAGTCAGCAAGAGCCTCACTCAGTTCTCCTTAGGATATTTAGTTCGTTTCACGCATTATAGTGGCAAAAGACTCGTTTATAAAAAGCTTCTAACTCAACCCGGTCCGCTACAGAGCGGAAATTCTCAATAAGTACGGTTTTTTTGCGAAGCAGTCCTTCGGATGATTTTTTGTCTTTTTCCTATAAGCTCTTTCTTCCTACAAACGATAAATGAGGCTGGAATTCCTTACTAAAGCTCTTTCGTTAAAAGATCTAAACTACTTCCTTCATGGAGCTCGGCAGGTTCCATTAGTCAAGCCAAGCTAGGAAGGCAAAGGGGACAAGTGGGTGTCGTTCGAAAGGAAAGGTGCGTAGCGCCTACGGCGGTTGATCAAAACTACCACTCTCGGGAGCACCAAGTCGAAGCGTAGCGGAGACGCGGTAGCTCAGGCTCAGTTAAGGCAGAAGAAGGAAGTCGTAACGAAAACCGGTAGGAAGGCGCTGCTGACTTCTAGGCGCAGGTGCTGTGAGAAATCCTTCTTTCGAGCGCTAAAGCGACGGTCTCTTTTTGTACCGCAAGGAGGAGTGGCTTTAGGGGCATTAGAGAAGGCGCAATCAGTCTCCCTTCATTGAGTAATCCATTTTCTTCCTCTATCATTGGCGCAATCACTATCTGAAAATAGCATTTATAATCATCATTCATTTAAGTGGCTATCTTTGCCAGTTCCTGAGTGAATGAGTTCATGAGTGAGAGGGCTTGAGGTAAGCGAACATGACTCTCTTAAGCAAATCCGTCCTTCCCGGTCTCAACTCTTGCAAAGGGTACGAAAGTCAGTCTTTAAAGAAAAATGTCACCCTTCCCGGTGCCGCTATTCTGTCATCGGGAATTGATCTCTTGCATCTCTCTCTTAGTGCTTGATTGAATCAGTCTCTTCTCTTTAAGCTCTTGCCTTTGAGCTCGGGCATGCCCTTTTCTCTCTTCTTTCCTATTAGCTAGGTTGCTATCCCAGTAGCCCAGTATCCCGGTATTTTCTGTCCTTCTATTCCGAGTAGCTATTATTCCTATCTGAGTAGCGGACAATCTTGTGTCCCAAATATTGATGTCACATAATAGTCCGCTCTTCCAGTTGCTAAAGATAGATAAGCAAGGTTTTTCTCACTGCTACTGGCAAGAAGCCCTAAGAGAAGAAGCCATTTATATGGGATTCTTTTTCCTCTGTTGACCCACTGGGTAGAAGGAAGGTAGGAGCACGCCTTCTCTTCTAGCTGTAATAGTAGTTAGCCTTCTTTCTTTTCTCTTTCATTTCCCTAATAAGGGTCTCATAAATTTCTATTATCAAAGAAGTCCTCCTTTGTTTCACAACCTTTGTTAGAGTCAAGTCTATGGGTAAGAGACCCCCACCAGCCGGGTATCTCTCTCAAACTACAAGCCGGATTAGCTTCTCGATAATGAAACCTCCGTTCTCCCTTTCGGAAAAAGGATTGCTCGAAGTCCGTGCCCTTAGTCCCGACGAGTTCCGCCCGGCTGCCACTAAATAGGGGACTTTGGTCCTTTTCTTTTGCGGTATTGATCAATTGAGGTCATCGCTCGAAAGAATAAAGAAAAAGGGCTTGCTGCTCCTTCTGCTCATCCTCCATTTGTGGAAGGTACCCAAGCGTGATTCATTCCTTTTACTGGTAGCTCGTCAAGGTAGTTTTCTTTGCCTGCCCTCCATTCCTTTTGAATGGGATGGCCTTGTAATCTCCTCTGGATTCCGTTTGTTGGTCATCGATAGGCAATCCCGGAAAGAAAGAAAGGGATGATAAAAGTGGACGCCAGTAATTAAGCGGAAACCCGAGGGAAATCTCAATATAAAGAGTATCGGTTCACTCTTCGCCATAGTAGTGTCGCATAAAAAGCGGCTCCCCCCCTTCGCTATAAGCTGAGTTCCCAAGCTGGTGAGGCAGGGGGAACCCTTCGCTCATCAGACGCAACTTGTCTTCCATCGTCTTCTCGTCTTATCTATAGGGATAGAGCAAGCTCGAATGCCTAATATCAAATAAGATCTCTCACTCTCAGGTAAGAGAAGAGTAAGCAAGCTACCTCATGTAGTAAGGCTTGGAATAGGGAGCTAGCATGAGTAGGGTTAGCTCCTCTTTTGCGAAGTCCTTCAGTCCAATGAGGATAAAGAGTGAGGGCGTTTAGGCTTCTCCTCTAGTTGTAGTATATGTATTGTGTCTAGGTATTGTAGTAAGACCCTCCTGTTTTCTTATATGAATTAGCAAAATACCTTTCCTACTCTTTCTTCAATTGTATCTATCTATCGGACTATCATCTTTTTATATTATTAGTTGTCTTCCATCGTCCTGTAGCTCCTATAAGTTTATAAGAATATGGAATGAATTAGCCCTAATAAGCTCGTCTGGCTGCTAGGGGCATGAAGTAGCTAATCTCTGCTTGTTGTTGAAAGCCTTCTTCCCTGAGTCTGAGCCCTGGGATAGAGCAAGAGCTGCAACCTAGCTTCCTTTGAACCCTTCCTATCTTAGTATCCCGATGGTTTGGGAAGCACGGAGAGAAAAGAATGAATGGGGTTGCTCTTGTTCTTGTCTGTTGAGGTTAGAAATCCCGGTCTATCTAATTGGTAGTCGTAGAGCGGGCAAGGGTACTTTCTGGAGCAAGCTACCTGAGGGAAGTAGCTCCTGTATCTTTCTATCAAGATAGAATACATTAGAAGGAATTAGATCCTTGGCGTGAGCTAGTCGATGGGGGTTGGTTTGTGGGCTCCCCCCCAGGAAGTATAGAATTTCTTTCTTAGGGTTAGTCTATGGCTTCCTTTCCTTACTGTTCTTTGAGTGTAATAAGGCCTCCTAGCTTCTTGAAGGTTCTAAGAGAGAAATACATATTTGAATATATAGTAGTGCCCGCGTTCCCTTCGGAAACTGCCTAAGGTCAGTACGATTAAATGCTTAATCCTCGTAGCACTAGTTCGTAGGAACTCTAAGATCGATCAATCGAATGCGCAGATGGAATCCCGTGTAGCTAGCCGGCTTATCAGGATAAAGAATCAAAGCTATTAATATAAAAAAGTAGCAAGGACTTTAGCT
>JAVRMC010021911.1:0-20000 GCA_032274545.1 Agave americana | reverse complement strand
AGAAACGAGAGCTCAAACAAACCGTTTCCATCCTTCGAACCAAGAAGACCTCCTCGAAGAAGCAAAGCATTCAGACGAGTAGTGAGACATTCGACGCCTTCCCTCTGGCTAGGATGAAGATGCAAAAAGAACCACAAGGGGAGAAGCTCTTGCTCGACTGATCAAGGAGATGGGAGCACCGGGGTATCCTTCCAGAAAGTGATTGAGCTTGAACACAAATGAATCCATAGTGATGACCCCATGCTTCACAGACGTCACTTCTCCTTTTTCTTTCCCCTCCCCTGAAACCAATGATCGAGCCGACGCTTGCGTTGTTTTCGTCAAAGGACGGGATCTCTCTCATCTCAGTCTTTGTTTGAAAAAGGAGTAGAAACTCTTTTCTGGTTGAACCTTCGGCCTTCACTTCAGGGGCGTAGCGAAGAGGCTGGATCTCCATGCGATTGGCCGGTACAATGGTAAGGAGACGCATAAACCAGGCGTCGGTGGTGACTATGCATTTTGCGCTTTCTTTTACCTTGCATCGCACGGTGTCTCTGGATCTCTCACTTCATCAGTGTATGGGGATGGTGCATCTGCTGCGGATCCCGCGTCAATAGTCAATCAAGTACAGTTTGCGGAGATCCGGAGCCCAATGGAGAGCACTATTGGAATAAAAAGGATCAAGGCTTCTTCGTGTAAAAGTAAAAAGGAAAATAGGAGTCCAGATGGCATTATTTCTGGGAATTTCCCCGGTTTTCTTTCTATTTCTTTATCAAAGAATTCGCATTACAGATTTGATTGAAGCCATAATTTCTTTTCCGGGAGCCTTGCTATCTTAACTTAAGCATCTTTGAACAAGGCGCGGAGCGGTTCTAAAATCATCATTCCGACGCAGCTCTGCACTACGTCACATTAAAAAATCCTCCGTCGACCATGGAGATGCTCATCGTTCAACAAGGGCTACACCAGAAGAGATCCTAAATCAGAGGAGTTTTTGACGCAAACATCTCAATCATAGGGCTCTCTATCCATTTCTTCACCTTCACTCGACCCAACTGTGAATATTGATGTATGTTGTCCCCTTCCACACCATATTCTTTATTTCTAAATCCGGCCGGTTAGAAAAAGTATTCGCGAGAGTTATTAATTAATAAATACGACATGCGCTTTTTTACCTTTAAGGATCAGTCGTAGTCCTCTAAAGTCTACGGAGAGTCTCTGTGGACGAATTCCTTTCGTCGATCTAAATGTGTCAAAGATCTCATAGCTGTACTACTGGAGAAAAAGCTCAAAAGCTAATCTATCGTTGATTCCGCAAGACGCAAGCCATACCAAGAGGATGAAAGTATGCAGATACGATCGGAATCAATAAAAAGAGATGATATTGCATTTGTCAAATCAAAAGAGTGAACTGGCATGGCAATAAGAAATTGAAAAGAAAGGATTTGCTTTTATGATCGCTTAGATAGACCATAATGGGTAGACGGATCAGCAGATTAAGATAGAACAGAAGTTTCATATACAGCAGCTAAATAGGAATCATCAATGTCAAGATCGGGGAGAGGCCTTTTTCCTTATTAAGGAACTCCTTCTGTCACAGCGAATCTGCCATCATCTGACGTTAAGGAAGGAACCAAAGACACGTCATAGTACCGGACGTGTTAGATCTATTTCCCCACGATCGGATCATATACCTTCGATACACATACCATTCTCAATATGAATGTTGAGAACGGATCAAAATGATATATTATATAAAGGCAAAGGAGCACTTGTCTCTTGGAAGACCATAAATAAGAAATGAAAGGCGATGTAATCGTAATACATAAGAAAGAAGCTGTAGACAATCTCCGACGCGACGCGCAAGGCCCCATGCAAATCCCTACGTCGGTCGATCGATGCGCACAGAAGGAGAGCTTGTCCATCTAGAAAACGCGTATGTTAAGCCTTGTTCTAAAAGGCAATCGATCAAACTATGTATAGGGGCAGCCGGGCCGTATTAGCAAGCTTGACGTGCCCGGACTGACCCAACACGTCTTCCTTTTCTGGCAACAGAAGATGTACAAGCAAGACCAGTGGTTTCAGTAGCACTACCGAGTTCGCATCAGCTATTTTTTCACCAATGGAATCAATGGGTTTGGTCTTGGAATTAATCTACCCGCATCGGAGGGAGAAGCGGAGTCGGGAGCGGGAGGGAGTCAATTACAGAAAGAGTAGAGACGGATATTGGGACTGTAGCTCCGACCATGTCAACTATGATGCTCTCGCTGCTGCCAGTCCTTCCACCAGTGAATGCTGGCACGCGCTACTTCCCGAACCTCCGTGTCTAGGTCCTGCCGAAAAAGACTGCATGCAAATGATTTACCATCCATCCCACTCATATAGGTACGTTATCGGATGAATCGGATCGGGAAATGGATCGAACCGCGCGAAATGGTCGCCTCGGAAGACAGGGCGCAACGGAACCGACGGTTCTTTGTTGGCGTGTTGCATAACAAGGGCAAGAGGAGTCCCCGGCGTTCGCCTACTTTGATAGGCAAGGCATTGCAAGCAAATAGAGCAGAGAGCGTCACCGTTTGTTTCTCTCTGAGTCCCGAGCTTGTTGTAGTCGGTCCTAAAGAGAGAACCGTCGCTGCTTACTTGCTATATACCCTCGCATAATCAATCGCACGGCTCGTTTTTTTTCTTCGAGCCCTGCTTCTCCCTTCCCCCTCTCCCCAGGGACCGACCGTATGGAGTATAGCCAAGTGGTAAGGCATCGGTTTTTGGTATCGGCATGCAAAGGTTCGAATCCTTTTACTCCAGATTATGAAGACCCGATCGGATTTGTCAAGAACGAGCTGACAACTACAGGGGAAGCGGCTTTATAATCAACTCGTCACCTCGAAACTGCCAATTGAGGAAGGGTTGTTCCGGCTTTCGAGCCAACAAGTGCCAGTTTGAATCAAGCTTGAGCAATTAAGTGGGATCTCTTACGACTAAGTCGCCTCTGTCCATTCTTCGAGCGAATCAGTCGTCTCGTGTTTTTTACTCGGATGGACCTGTTACTCAGCGAGATGTAGAGTTGGCTGATCAAGAACGGTTGATGTCAGTTCGAGAACTACTTATCTCGATTTTCAGGGGAAGGGATCTGTTTGAGTTTGACTCGTTTCGGCAAAGAGTTTATACGATGAGACGGGAGAAGATCGAGCGGTGTTGGTAACAGAAGGTACGAAAAGCGAATTCAAGTGAGGCCGTAGGAAGAAGACCCTCCCATCAATTATTTGTCGTTGGACTGGACTGAGAAGCGTGGGAAAGGAAAAGAGTCGCCTCCCACACATTCCACTGGAGGATGGATGGAATGCAAAGCCCGCTTCCAATTCGACAGCTTTTTTTTTGACTCCCTAACCACCGGATCGGAGGGTAATGGACGAGACCACGGTTTGGTTTTCAATCAAACAAAGGAACGTAGCCTTCGGAAAAGCCGACGTGGCTACCCCTTTTAAAACACAGGATTCGACACAGACGTGGTATGCTCTCAATCTGATAGAAATTGATTGGACCGCCCTCCTTCCCCTGTTCCTTCTGGGTGAATAATGGGTAACTCCCCGTGTAGTCAGTCAGTCTACGTGCTATACGTCTTTCACTATTCGACGGGAAGGTCTGATTCCTTTGGAGCTCAGGGGCCTGTGATCTGTTCGAGTCAGTCCTTCATTCGACATTTGAGATTCGCATATCAAGACCGAGTGGGAAAGGAACTACCCACTTTCTGGTGGGGGTACAGCCAATTCGACGATCCTTCTATAGTTGCGGATCGATACCAATATGCTTTTTGCAAGAAGGCATTTTTGTACGCGTGAACGACCGGGATTCGTCCTTTCGGCGATCGAGCAGAGCTCTACGGGTGAAAACAGTGGTGGAAGGGGGGTACACTACCCGGTACTTCTGGAAAAGAACGAATGCGGGAGAAGAAATAGCGAAGAAAAGGCCGTCGGAAAATAGAGCTGAGTCGTATAGCTTCACACCGCTATGGCGAAAAATGTTCCAATCCGCGAAATTGGTATGGCTATTCCATTCCCACAGCCCTCCAAACAAAGCAGGAAACTGCAGTGCGCGTGGGATTGGAGTTTTCTTGCTGTTTGCAATCCCGTCACAGCAGAAACAGTGTTTATTGAGACCAGCCCATGATTGGGCCATGGATACACTTCGGTTGATCCCCATGGATGGGACCTACGATCAGTGTAAGCCATTGGCTCGACTTTTGGGTGTGGAGACTCCGTTCGCGTTTTGATCTCAAAGCCGCAATCGATACCTTTCCATCCCTGCTTCGTCGGAAAGATGTCCCTCGGTGTATTCGGCTCCGCTCTTGCAGCTGCTTGGGTGGGCTCTGGGCTTGTAGCCAATATGTTTAGAGCTGACGGCCCATCGCCGAGAAGGTTACTGTTTGGTGGCGTTCGGCACGGGACAACCACTTGGTTTCGCGCGGTTCCTGGATATTATTCACTCTAGCACACCACAACACCGTGTGGTTGAGTACCGATTCCGTGGATCCGGGATCTGGGTTTACTGCCTATGCGGTATTGGGTTACGATATTGTTATCGGAAATGCGGAGGTGGCAGCTATGTACCAGAAGGTGGTGGCCATTTCCGACGATTCAGATTTCAAAAGTTCGGACTCCAAGCTGGAAATAAAGAGTAACCATCTGCGCTTTCGCTTTCGAATGAAGGACGCTTGGTGCACCTTTCGCCAGTTCGACGGAAGTGGAGCGAAGGGCTTCCACTTATGAATAGAGAATAGATACGCGAAGGGTCCCTCGACGAAAGGGGCGCATAAACCACACATGAAGTTTTCACAGCACAGGATTTTTGAAAGATAAAATAGATTGAATGAACCCTTGGTACCGCTCGTCAAGCCAATCAAGGGAGTGACGCGAAGGAACTCTCTGGCGAGAGGCCCAAGCGGAACGTCTTCATCTGTCTTCTTTAATGCTTCGCCTGGACGAATAGATGACTAAGGACCCGTTAATGGTCAACTTGAAGACCAAGAGCACGGATACCCTCCCCCAACGGTCTCATTAGAAGCGCTTAGTCCTCCGAAAGTCAAGCACGTTGTGGAGAAATTCGGGGCTTCCACCATCTTCACTTTCCGGAGTCATGTCATATAGGTTTTCTGCAGCTGACTCAACATGGGAGGGCTTTCTCTCTCTGTATCTTCATTCGCGAGGTGCGTGCAGTATCCCCCACTTGGTACGAAATGCCCCTTTTTCGGGGAGGCCTTGCTTTCCTTAACGACAGAAGTGGAAAGACACGGGGGCGGGCGCTTGGTGAGACGGAGGTAGGGGGTCCCGATAGGGACGGGAGGAAGAGGGTGAAAGCACTGAAGTACTGGGGGCCGTAAATCGGGTACATCATCTGGAAAAAGAACACTGTCAATGCGCCGATGGGAAGATCACATCACGTACTTTCGAAGCGGTACTTGCGGAAGATAAACCTGTGAGACGGCGAGTATCCTATAATATTTACCCACGGAGATCTCAGGCACGCTTGTTCGAGATGCGTGAATCGCAATGCTAGTCGTAAGAGATCATTTCTATTCCGCAAGGAGAAGGTTGCGCTAGCAAACGGAGAGAGCTTCGTTTAAGGGCAGGAACGAGCGTAGACAGAGAAGAGAGTTGTTGACATATTCAGGGATATAAACAACGAAGGGGGAAGAATCGAGAATGAAGAAAGAAAGAGAAAGAGAGTTATAGTTACTTGTTAAAGAAAAGAGAAGAAGCAGTCAACGGTTACTAGTTCCGTTAGCCGTGTAGTTAGCAAACGGTACTCGAGGAACAGGCTTAGTCAGAGATTCAAAGAGTTGGTTCCGCGATCCTCCTTAACGGAGTCGGGGTCATAGTACTCTCAGAACCGAGCCGGTTTAGTTACACCCTACCGCTCCGCGCCTTGTCTTTTAGCTTACAGTAATCGAGTTCAAAGATAGACGTGTCACATAATCACATAAATAATAAAATAAAGTGAGTGAAGGCGAGCGTTAGCGAAGTCGGGGATAGGCACGACTAAACAGACTCAAATGCATAAGTATACTTTTATCGAGGAGTTCCTCTTGAAAGACAATAAGCCGTCAACAGTGCCGTCGGGAGCCTTTTAGGCTTGCTTAGTCGCCGTCTTCCTAACCGGGCAAGCGATAAGGAAGCTAAGCGCGGGAAGGACAGTTTCACCATCCCCTCGTCGAGGGAGGTTAGAGAGTAAGTATAGACTGAGGAAATCCCCAGAGAAGGTGTCGCTGTTGACGTAGCCTTACTCTATTCACTTTTTGGCTTAGAAACTCCCTTGTCCTAGAGCTGATAGAAGTACAATAAGAGTATGAATTCCGACTGGGGCAATTCACCAATTCGGGTTTTTATAATGGACGTGTCACGCCTTGAACGCATGAAGAAAGCTGTCAAGCATTGAATGAAGGAAGGTTTGAGGGAGGCAGGCAGGCTCGGGCAAGGACAAATGAAAGAAGCAAAGCCATAGCACGAGAGAGAAGCCGTTCCTTCGCCGTTTTCTTTCGAGTTCGAGGGAGCGCTCAAGTCGAAACTCTTATATGTCAATAGAGAAAGCAGATTCAGAAAGAAAGCGAGTCCTCGCGTTTTCTAGTCTGTAATCTTGTAAAAGAGGGTTTGACCTCAACTAGTCCCCGGATTGTTTTTCAGGTAGACATAATCCGAACGCCGTGCAAACCAGATCACTCTAGACTTTTTACACTTGCTCAATCTCGAAAGCGAATTCGGAAACTTTGGAATGGGGGCAAAGCCCGACGAACCAATCTCGATAGTAAGCATTGGGCGGGCGATAGGGAAGACGGTCTCTGGATTTCTTTCTTTCTGCTGGCAAGGCATAAGAGCCTTCCCCGTATGGCCTGTGTGGTCTTCTGCGGAAGAACCAATGAATGTCTCCTAACGCCGCGACGGGGACGGGAGAAGCAGACACAAATTGACTCACTACATGAACTGCATAAGCAATATTTGGACGAATAAAAGTAAGATATACCAGACCCTTATTACCTCCGTAGAAGTAACATTCTGGGGAGGCTCAGCTTCTACCCAGGGCGGAAGGTGGAGAAGGCTGGGCCGGGGATCCCCGGATAAAAGCATGACCTCTTTGACGATCTGGGATAGATCTTTCCGATGATATCCATGGCCCAACCTCGAAATGGCCAAGGCTTGATAATCGGGTAGGAATCGGAAGCCGGCTTGCGCTGGATTGGTCCATACCTCTGGCAGGCATCGCAGCTCGTCAGCATGTGCTATGCAATCTGACAGGACCGTAGGCCAGTAGTGGCCATGTCTCCGGATCAACCAACGCATCTTCACAAACCCATGTGCCCCACGTCAGGGGAGTCCGTTTTTTCGATGAGCTACCCCGAAGCGTCAGAGGAGAGCGCGGGAGTGCACACTTCCGTTGATGTGCTTCACCGATCGATGGAATCTTTTTTACATTGCTCGCGTCGGACCAAACGGGGAGACCAATGCTACTCATTCTGATCTCAGCTGCTTTATCTCTTTCTCGGGTACATCCCATACATACAAAGACTGGAGGAAGGAACTTCGCCAATGGTACTTCTTCCTTCTTCGACGCTCTTCCTCGCCGTCAAACTACTTCGGTATTTCAGGTGTAGAGGGAAGAGAGAGTCTTAAGCAGCAAGCATGAGTGAACAGAGACTGCTATTACCATGTCCCCCGCCTGGTTCCTTCTTTGTTGCCTGCCTCTCCGCTTCTGTCAGCATAGAGGAAGGTTTTCACTCCCGTTGAGAAAGAATAAATGCCTTAGCTTAGCTTCCTAGCATGACACATCAGCTACGCCATCAGAGACTGGATTAGAGCCTGGAATGATCCTCCACTTGCTAGTCAGGAAATATCACCGCTCCGTGGGCTTCTTTCGCTGCTCTCTTAATCCCTCGCTCGCTTTACGAGTGCAACCGACGTTCAAGAAACTGTTAATTAATATACTATGCTGGTATCTATCTAAGAGTCAATATCTGTGAGAAGCTTCCTTCTCATACACATCTGAAGCAACGTTTGATCATCAGCATTAGAAAGTTTTGCCGGTCCGTCGAAAGAGCGTCATCAGTCTAGCTCGTCATGACTCGATCATGGCCGTCAGGCTCCATTGGTCCTGGCCGGAAGAACGAAAGATACCGGCAAGCACAGAGCAGTCGTCCAAAGGGGTTCCGTAGAGTGGTCTAACCCCGGGTCAATCCGTCGGAGCTTTCTCCATGCCCGACAGAGAAAACGTCGGTGCGAATCGGGGAAATCCTTTCCTGCTCGTCGGAATAATGTACTAATGTAATTCCACGCAAATATGGCTGCCCGGAGAATCCGTAGCTGCTGACGGAAGAGGGTCGAGCCTACCGGATTGATGTGGCGTAGCGGCGACTGGAATCGATCTGAATGAAGCTTCAAGCGTAGTTCTGGGGCTTCTCCTATACCCCGCCTATATGGAGGAAGATTAAGTGGGGAAGGTCATAGTGAAAGCAGCAAGCTGGAAAGTAGCCGCCCCTCTTTGATTGTGCACAGCCCCTGGCACTCGCAGAATCCGTTTCGAAGAAGTGCCTTCCTATCCATGCAATAGGGCTACTTCGATAGCACCCTGTCGCGCGAGCCTTGTCTTTGTGCGTGCCGCGCTGTGCCATATCCGTCTTGGTAGAGTTACGCCATTCTTTTCTTCCTTCGCTGCGTCGAAGACTCCCGAGCTGCGCTGGCTGAGCCGCTTCTTTTGCTGCCTTGTGCCCCACCCGACGCCCGTATAGAGATGGGCGGTGTGCAATACCCGCCAATGGCGATTAAATGTTTATGCCTGCGAGGACGGAATATTGATTAACCGACCAAACTCAGACTTTTTAAAGGGAAGATTAGGGGATTTCCTGACGGTCCCTTAATGGTCTAGTCTCAATCAGGGGCGCTACCAATCCCCTTTGATTTGGAGGTTCTGGTCAAAAAAGGGAATTCGCTTGCTGACCAATCCCTCTGCCTGAAAAATCCCGGGATCAAAGTCTCTCGCCCAGCGTGCCTTGCCGCTACAAGCCTCGGGGGCACAAGCGCTTTCGCGAGTGTTTTCTCACTTGGTCGATCTGGCAGTTCATTTCAGTTCGGTTGCAAAATATATATCCCTCGACGCTGGTGGGACTGGAACTCAACCTGCAAATGTAGTAAGTGACGGGTCCCTTCCCCGGGAGGCTTCCAAAGATGGTTCGCCCTAATGACTTTTCATTAGGGAGGGAAGGAAGGCGTCGGATAAATTTCCCGGGGAAATTTATCTATTTTTTTTTTAGATTGTTGAGGATTCGAGCCGGTTCCTTGTTAGTGAGGACATCGGTAAGAGACTTTTAGGGCAAGTGTAAAAGACTGCCACTGCCTAACACTTGGTGCTCTAACTATTCAGTCTCTTTCTTTTTAGGTGCACTGCAAATAACAGGGATCGTCCCATCTCAATATTGTAGCAAGGGGTATATAGAGCAGAAAACCGTCGATTGTACTAAAAGAAGCAGTCCATGTGGCGGGTCACACCGATTCCATAGAAAGAGCAGGACCTGGGCGGATGCGTAAAGAACCCGTACCACCACGCCCTACTAGTTGGCTGTGACAATCCGACCGACAGGCTTCGCAGCAGCAATTCCTCTCGCGGTGCTGCCGGGGGATAGTCGCTCCCCTTCGCTTCAGTGTCTTTACCAGCTCTCGAGGCATAGGAATCCGCTCCCAGCCGCCCGCCAAAAGGTGGGTGCTCCCCAATCCTCGCATCTTTCGTTCAACTCTGAATATGCAAATAAATAAAATAGTGGATCATCCTGGCAAACCACCTTCGTAAACAGAAGAATGTAAAGTCTCCGCTCCGCCTCCCGAATTATATCATTCTCCTCAGCCCGAGAAAATCCAAGCCAGCCTTTTTCGATCCTTGTCCGATACAGCTGCTGGATCCCCGCCTTTCCAATCTGCTGATTCAGCCGAATAAGGCTCTTCAAAAGAAGGTACCAACCTGGGTTCCGAGCAGAACAGGATTTCATTCATAAGGGTGCTCCTTTCGACCGTAACGTAGACAGGTAAAGAGGCGGTGGTCTTCTTTTTTTTATACTTTAACCTCATCGGGGGTTTCACTATGCCACTATAATGTTGCTGTTTAAAATCTTTCTGGATCTGGAAGTAGGAGTACTGCTGTGGCAAAGCTAGCTAACAGTAAGTTAGATAGGCCCGAAGCCTTTTCTTCGTAGTCTAAACCAGACCTTTGTCCTTCGGCCTTGCGAACCTCTTTAGTTGCTACGAACCTAACCCTCGGCGGTTACGCCTCCAGAGTTGACGCTTTATCCAATCCCATTCCTGCCTTTGATAAGCAAAGAAGAAAACTCTCCGGGGAATGCAAAAGCCCTCTTTCACTTCTCGGAGTATCACAAATTGGCTGCTCACTCAGTAGTGGACTTACCATAGCGCGCTAAAGCAGAATGAACAGGCCATGTAACCAATCCCCATCCTACAAAGGCAAGGCGAGGAGCTCAGCGAACAGAGTCAAGCCAAACCTTCAACGAGAGACGCGAGCATCTCCTTCTTTGTCTTTCTGATTGACTGGAGCAGGAAGGGAGACCGTAGGCTCACATCTCGGTACTGTTTAATCAATCTAGGTACGGCTTGTTCAGTTCACTGGGAAGGAACTTCGAGCAGCACGTCCTAGCCTGGGAAAGAATCTCGTGTCGTTGTTTTCTTCCTTCATTTGAGGCAGAAAGAGGCAATGTATCGCAACTTCGGTGACTTTTCGGGCAAGCATGAGGAATTTGCCCATATGGTGGTCCGATACAAAAAAAACCTCGCGGCATCCTTATGGAGGCAGGATCAAACTTCCCTTATGTTATGTCATAACCCGCTGCAGGGAGACGTCGCGAGCATCTGTGACTTTTTGGGTCCAGGGCAGGCAATTCCTGGGGGAACAAAACAGTCAAATAGGAATGGTTGACCAACAAGAACAGGAGATTCAGATTCAAGGGAAGGGCGTAGCATGGACAACATACAAATGGCTAAACCTAGATGACTGAGAGCGCACTTTGACTTGGGGTTTCCAAAAGGTATCTCACAAAAGAACAGGATTGGAACCCTTTTCCGCAAGCCCCTTTCTTTGCGGGTACCTACCTAATAAGAGGCGGTGGTTACGTACTCTACTCCATTCTCCCGCAGTATCTTCACCGAATCCACTAATCTGGATTCCTAACTTATCATGATGCATACCCTTGCGAACTGATGCCCTTTCGTCGAGGAGTGTCTGTTCGTCCATGTAAAGAGGGGGGACAAAGCTTCCAATGCCCCAGTGAGAAGTGGAGTCCAACCGTCGGGAGGCGCTTTCCAGCCCTTCTCCTCGGTCTGATTCTATGCTCGATGGTGGCAATAGGGTTTACCTCTTCCCCTACCCTAAATCAAGGTAGGAAGCCCCGAAAGACTCTATCTATGTTCGTATTGCCGCTCCAATCCAAAATAGGAAGACCTTCGCTTGAGCTGATCTCCTAAATGAGAGACTGACTCTCGTAGTTCACTTAGGCGAGAAGCTTCTTCTTCTTCTCTCTCGACTAGCCTGCTCACGAGTCCCGAAGACTAGAGTGGGGTTCGAAAGCTCACTGGCTCCATATCCGTACCGCGCTTCAAAGGCAGACTGTCGTTTTCTTTGTAGACTCGCTCACTCGAAATCCAGAAAGAGGAAGAGTTGTTCCCTCTCTGTCCATTGTTGCTTGGTCTTTTCTTTCGGGAACGAAGTCTGAAAACAACAGTCTGAGCAATGATGTCAATCCCGTCTTCTTGTGCGGTCTCACTGATCATCTGAACTGAACCCTTGGTCCTCTTGGTCACGAAAGCTCTTCTTTTCCTCAAGAGAGGGGGCACGGGTCTTCGTCAGAGATCGATAGTTGACACTCGCTTTAGGAAGCGTCATACCGAGCTCGATCAAAAAAAGGAAAGGGCATTGAGGGCTCGGAAACTAAAAGAGCGTAGGCCAGTCAGGTACCGGAAAGCAAGGGATGAAGCTCGTCCCAATAGGGAAAAGGAAGCCCTTTCCAAGACCTAAGACCTCCAAAGCGTACGATCAGAGTGTAGGAGCCAACTCTATTGGAAGAGGTACAGGGGGAAAGGAGTGGGGAATCTCTATGCGTAAGGGCTGCCTTGAAAAAGGATGAGAGGTGGGAACTCCTTCTCTATCCTACAGATCTGAAGCTCGCAACGTATCAATGGGTTGAAAAAAGGGTCAGACGGGCCAGTTGATCCTGAGCAAGTAAACTTCCCTTTCGTCGGATGCAATCTCAATAGAGAGTCTTTCAATCCGCCGGAAGCTGTCAACAATGGGATGCGGGAGCTCCTTCCATTAGGGAAGGAAGCACCAAAAGAGTAAATCGTCAAAGGGGAAGGGAGCGATTGTTGAGGCATACAAGTGGTTGCTTGCTCGGATTGTTCCACCCGCTGACTGACTTTCTTTCCATAGGAGATCTGGTTGCTTCCCAATACGAGTGGCGAATGCGTGCACCTCTTTGAAAGCCTTGCTTGGGCCCTAATAAAAATTTTTCATGAGACTGAAGACTCCGCCTTTTCTTCAGTGGATGAAAAGATTTTTTAATAAGCATTTGACATGTCAAGTCATCCCGTCATTCAACTAATCTTGTCCGCTTTGATCACTGGCTCCGAGTATGCCCTTCCACTTCCGGTAGTCAGAAAGGTAGCCGATAGCCGGAACAACGGGAACTGTAGCTTGCACTCGAGCTGGCGTATATATCTTTTCTTCGGTCTATGGTCCTCTTTAAGCTTAGTCCTTTTGGTTATGTCGGCTAGCCGCCTGTCAGATATTCAACTACTCACTTGTCCTCGGCCCTTTTTTCAAAGTGACGAAGCCGATGCCACCTTTTTCCGGAGTCATCGAATCGGCAGGCACAACAGAAGGAATCAACATAGGGAGTTAGCTTAGCGTTCGAGGACAGCACTTACCTCCGCCACTGGATCTCGAAACCACTCTTCAAAACACAACCAGTAAAGTCCGCTTCACAGAAGGGGCGTCGCGTAGGGAGATTTCATGGCTTTTGAGAGCCTATATATTCGTCGAAGAAGAAAAGAAAAACTATTTTCGTTCTTTGGGTGATTTTTTGTTGCGGAGTCTGTAGTCGCTTTTCCTTAGCGCCTTCCCTCCTCCCGAGAAACTGGAAAGGAATTCACACGTCCACTGCCCAAAAGAGGAAAGATTCTGAACGAGATGCTGGGGAGTCAGCCCTTCCTTCCATTCGCGCGCGTGTCAAGTTGAAGAAATGAATGCAGCAAAAGAATGAAGCTGCATTCATTTCTTCAACTTGAGGCTTGTCTTAAATCAAAGCATCTCTCTAAAGCCATTGTCTACGGGCTTCATACCGCTCAGGAGGGTGACACACCGCCCAATTGTTCTTCCGCTTGGTATCTTCGGGAAGATAGCAAACCATAATCATATATGCAATTCGTCTTTCTCTTTTTGTGTGGAAGTGAAAATACCGCTGAAAGCCAGGCTTCGCCGTTTGATAATATTTGATCAAAAAAGACAGCCAAAAAAACGTGAGCGCCTCGAGCCGCATTTCACGAAGTCAGGCTTTGTCACCATTCAAATAATTCGCCACTCACTCGTTGGTTGGTCTTCTATTCTGTTATCTCGCGACTATGCCTTCTTCAATTCCATTCTTCGTCTCCCTAGTTTCAGTCTTATTGCTGTCCCAACCCAACATTTTAGAGTGCCGTGCCAGGGCGATAGGCGCTCCGCAGTCACGCATTCGAGCACGAGCCTTTCTTCGCTATGTAAATGGAGGGACGGAATAAGTGCCAGACCCTCAACAAAAGAATGGATTAAGGTGGGCTTCGGATTTGGAAACATTTTCTCTTTCTTTTTTTTTTCTCAGAAAGTTCTTCTTTGATCTGCCGCTGTTATAACACCACAATATTCGTCCTTTTGGGGTTAATGCTCTTAATGGTGAATCGATCATTCGCGGTACTTTGAGTTATGAGAGTACCGAATGGAAGAAAAGTAATGAAACCTGCGATGGCTACTGAATAACCACCTTTTACTTTGTTAATAATAAACCCTTTTACCTTTTTATTCGTTCGCCAAATCTTCTTCAGTTCCATCCAAGCTCGCTTTTGTCTGAATCTTCGTGGAAGAAGAAGCGGTTCACCATCCCCCCCATCCAGGGATCCTACAAAATCATGAAACCTGGCGGCTGCTCGCTCTTTGATCAGTGATTCACCGGCCACTAGATCGATGAAGAATCTCTCCAAAATACGCTTTTTGATCAGTGATTCACCAGCCACTACATTCAGGGATCCCACCTTATTCTCAAACCTGGTGGCTCGGTTGATTGGCACTCCTGTAGGCTCATCTTGCATACAAATTTTGGGGGTACCAGGTCCTGCATCCAACAAGAACATTTCTTCCCTTAAGCCTAAGCGTAAAACGGAAGATTGTGAGGCGTTTCCACGACATAATAAGAAAGAAGAATTAGATCTTGGAAATGATCGACTCCAATAGATGCTCATTATAAGCTTTGATTTTGACTCCTATTCCTATTCATCAAAAGCATCCAGCAGCGACACGACAGTAGAAAGAGGTAAGCGGAGAAGCTGACGGCTTGGAGAACAGACTGATTGCACGTAATCTTTAGAAAGAGTACAAAGATCATCTTATTATACGATATATAAACAAACAAATAAAACTTTGACATTCCAACCTCTATAGCTCCGTGCTAAGGCAAAGGACTCTTCTTTCTACTACGTCATACCCCGAATCAAAACCAAAGAAGTCCTTCCCGTAAAAGCAATCATGAAAAACATTTCGTGATTGGGGCATATATATGCTCGTTCCGAACCTATCACTCGGGGGCCTCTTTCTTGCCCCTTGTCTTTCGTTTTTACGGTTAGACATCGGGCATACAAATGAATTCAATCATCTCGAGATGGAAGATACGCTGTTGTTTCGGGATAAACCGACGAGTAGACATCCCGAATTTAAAGATCTTCCCCTTTCGACAGGAATGGACTTTTTAGGTCACATACTGGTACTTCTTCATCGATCTAGGTATAGAAAAAGGAGGTTGCGGGAACGCCTCATTCCCTTGACGCGATCAGGTAATTTCGAGTAATGTGCTTGGATTTTTATTCATCAGAGGTGCGGGCAGACAGATAATGAGAGCAAGTTCGTCCCATGTCGTTCTTTTCCTTCTTTCTTCGAAGGGAGTCCTTGTGAGAGTTTCATATCCAAATGCTCTGTCGTAAGCCAGCTTTGAAATATCCATGAGCCGCAGGAACAGAACCAATTTGCAGTGGTGAAAGCGCGCTACTGAGGCATCATCCGAAGCGGGAAGATTCTCCTTTTCTTTAGAGAAGTTCTAATGAAACGGTAGTGAAAGGGATCTTTTTCATCGACCTTGTAGTCGTTATCTCGCCGTATGAATTTGTTTGTGAATGCGGGTTCTTACGAACCCGCCTTATTCGTGACGTATTATATGAGAGAGAGTGGCGAAGGAGGGTTCCCCAGGGGGGGGCCGGGGTAGGAAGGAATGTTTAGAGATGGAGCGAAAGACCGCACTCGAGGCAGAGAGCGCTCGAGGACTTCCCTTCGGATGTAGATCGAGATCGAGGGTAAGAAGACCCTCCCATCAGTTAGTCGATAATGACATTTTAGCAGCCTGTAACACGTGTTAAACATGTGCGATGGGTGGGGAAGAAAGCTGAATATCGGTTTGCCAGATGGGCAATGGGTGAGTTTGATTAGTGAGCTGTAGTTCCTTTTCCAGAGGATGAGGAATGGCATGAAAGAAGAAGCCATTCTTTTGAAGTGGAAAGGGCAGAGTTCATTTGGAATTGACTTAGATAAGGTTGGAGAATTAAGCTAAGCAAGGGCGGTTTGCTCGGGTTAGCGAAGGAAAGAAAGCTCAACGCGTCTTTCTGATGAATCATTTTTGTTCATGGGGATATCAGCTGCTCGCGATATGAGGAAGAGCTATGTAGCAAGATCTCTGATCGGGTGAACCAAAACTCTTTTTTCTGCCTCGACCGTCGAACGGCCTTGTATCGGACTGCTTTTCTTTTAGGTGAGAAAGGCACTCTCGCGGCTGGGTTCTCCCTTCCTTCGTGAAAGGCGTCGTTCCGAATTTACGAATTTCGACGTCTTAAGCTCGCACACACCACCCGATAATGAAGTAGGAAAGGACCGACATTGGTTGCTTGCTCATTCCCCAACTGGTATACTACCTTTGCCTATTGAGCTATGGTTAGCATTTACTGAAAAGGGAAGATGAAGTTCTTATCAGCTCGGTATGTTGGGGCACTATCTTCTAGAAAGAGTGCGCCCCAAGGATTTCGATGAATTCGATACCGATAGGTTGCGAACCTGGGTAGTTAAGAATGATTAGAGCGCCTTCTCCAGGAATGTCTCAGGATGCATTTAAGATATCTTCAATGGTATGCCACAGTGTATCTGGATTATCAGACTCCTATTGATATCCTTTTGTCTTCACCCGCCCTGCCTTACACACTTTCTAGATCGGAGAAGGAAAGAACGAATGTATTTAGGTTTGGCCTGCTGTAGGAGATGCGGGATTTGGTGTTCACTAGTGCCTTGCCTTTTCGTGCTGAACATCCCCACAGAAGTCCTAAATGTACTGGTTGGCGAAACCAGGTGGTATAATATACCTCAGAACCACATGGGCGACATTTCGTTGGTTTCCCTTACAGGGATTTCGTAGATCAATACGGATACGAGATTTTTCTTCGGATGAAAGTAGTGAAGTGAGGACGAACGAAAGGGAACGGAACGGATAAGAGCCCGCATTCCTTGTCGATGTCATCTTATCATATAAAGTATGTATGAGTCCCTCACCTGACTATGAGTTAAGATATGGAATCGACTGAGAACTTTCCCCAAAGTAGGGGAGAAAATCAATCCTGTTAGTAGCAAGAGTTGTCCGATCTTTCACGAGTGAAGTAAGGAGCTTTCCAGCCGAACGAACGTGTCGCTGCTTGTGCTAGAGCCCTCTGTCACGGGGGGGTTCGGGGGGGGGCACCCCCTGACACAAAGAGTCAGTGATGAAAAGTAAGCAATGAATGTGTTGTATGTGGAGGGCTTAACAGTGCCTTTCCTCAGGCTCACTTTCGTTCTCTTCCCTGTCCCTTTTGTCTGTCCTGATTGTCGCTCTCAACCCAAGAGAGATGTCGAGTTCAAAAGGTTTTTTTCACTTTCAAAAGTGTTTTCCATGTTCTTTCGTTTCGTTCCGACGGCCTATAAATCCTTTGTCTCCCTTACCGTATGTGTCATAGGTCCCCCTGTGCATTGATGTCACTTTCCACCACTTTTGAATCATTTGGGCTGGAAAGCGCCGTCGCTAGTCCAAGGCAGGCTTCCCTCCCGAAGCTATCATTTTCCAATGTGGGTTTGCCAGCATCAAGCTCCACCCTTACATCTCATATGAGTTTTTGCCCGTTCCGAAGAAGCACGAGCGAGCACTGCTCGACGTTCGCACTACGTCAGTCTCACTCAGCAAGGCAAACACATAGAAGA
Source organism: Agave americana (assembly GCA_032274545.1). Lineage (NCBI taxonomy): Eukaryota > Viridiplantae > Streptophyta > Magnoliopsida > Asparagales > Asparagaceae > Agave > Agave americana. The sequence continues at coordinate 2,474 of JAVRMC010021911.1, read as the reverse complement.
AGTAATGAAACGAAGTGGGCACAACCACATCGAAAAAGGCGAGCGGGGAACTTCTTCTAGTCTAGGATGCAAGCCGTTACTTACAGTAAGGAAGAAAGATATTTATCAGGACGGGAGAGGGAGGGCTTCCGTCGCGGGATACCTGGATGCGTAATTTTTACCGTTTTCTTTATTTTATTTTTTTAATTATTTCAAATTGAAGGAGTTCTGGTGCCAAAGTCGAGCTCATCTATGAGAATAGTGAAAATACTGCCATTTCCTGACTTCAAAGGATGGATATGAGCTCTATCAGACCGCTATTCCTGACCGTCGAGTAGAAGGAATAGGATAAGGTCGGTCTGCCTATATGAATAGGACTGTAACTTGTTCCTGTAACTATTTGGAGTTAGATCAACAGTTTAGAATATTGTCTTATTTCAGCCTGTCTATTATCATTGTTGACTTGAATCTCTAGTTCACTAGGTAAATACGGGTCTTTATTTGAAGTCTTGTTCCGTGTGCTTGATGAGGCACTACGGAGGTTGTTTTGATAAGCCCCTCGCCATTCCGTTTCCGGTGTTCCTTACTCGTAGTGGTATCCCTCGATGCATCCCGGTGTTTCATAGAAGGATGATAAAACGTCGTGATGCCAAGACAGATCACTCCGTGAGGGATCCATCGCCTCTCACTATTTTGACTTTAAAAATGCATCTCCCTACGCAAGAAAACGCGAGTTTGAATTTGAATCGATCGTCGACGCCTCCAGACGTTGCTTCTTCCTAAAGAATTATTAACCGACTTTAGAGCACGCTGTGTCGAGTTGGCTGAACGGTATGTCTCTAAGTTGTTTGAAATCCCCATGGATGTGGGGTTACGATGGGAACCTATGTGGACGTCTTCGTCTGTTTATGACTCGGAAGTCAGGCGGACTAAAGATGCTCTCTGTCGCCCATTCCATCGTATGATATTGGAATTCTTTTCCATAGAAATTTTGGACAAGTCAACGGTCCCCGGCGCGACATCGGACGGAAGTCTTGATTGTCGGTCTCGATGTTGGCCCTTTCAGTCGGAAAACCTCGAGTGGGCATCAAGATACATAACCCCAACGATTTTCTTATTTCTTCTTTCCGCGTATCATCTTCCCTCAAAAGGGTGAAGATGACCCCGATTTTTTATCTTTTTCGTGGTCGGTCTAGCAATCGTCGGACAATTGTTTTGATGAACTGTCACTAAACTAAAAAAGAAAGAAGAGAAAGAACTGGGAGTTGGCGCCTGGTTGCTTGCTTACCAAGCCATCCTGGCAAGCTCCTCCAGAACAGAACTTTTATTATTCTTGACTTGACTTATTATTAAGAAAACAACTAACTATGAAAATGAAAGACGATCTAGAATCTACCCAAGAAGATAGAGAATCCCACATACGAGAAAAGGTCACAAATGGAGTTGAACCAAGTAACATTGCAAAGGCATAATGATAGTAGGGTCGGGATATCCCCGCCCTCCGAACCGGACGTGAGGGTCTCCCCTCATCCGGCTCTCTGCAGGGGAATATCCACTCACTGCTTCCCCTAATATCCTCCCTTTACCAAATAATGGGGGTTTACAGGAGATCCCAGAGGCTCGCTCAGAAAGGCTGCTATACCAGACATTATTACTTTACTACAAAGAAAAAAAAACTTTTGTAGTCACTAGACTCACTATAGTAGTCCGTCCGGCTGCTCTTGCTTAAATCATTACTATTCATTCTCCCGTGCTCTAGCAATTGCGCTCCCTAGACCACTACCATTTAGGTAGGGACAATCAATCCGTAGTTACGGGAATAACGGAATGAATGGGGATCCCTATCAATAAAAAAATGGAGATTCGTCATAGGAGAAATCCTTTTTTTCCATAGATGGGTATGGTCTGAGACGGTACAGTACTCTACGAGAGGAATGCAATGGGATGGATGGTAGAGGGCTGCCTGCGCCCAAAAGCGATGATTCACCTGTCCCCTTGTCTATAGGGACCTCGTGGCATACAACCGCCACGACTCCTGCGTTATAGCCGCCCCTTTCTCTCTTTCTTTTGACTGCCTCGTGGACGGACGAAAGAAGGGAAGTTACAGAACAGGGCAGTGAAGGCTCGCGAAGTAGACAGCAAGCCCCCACCCCGTGACGTACTGTGTTGCCGTAGCGCGCCCTACTTCAATAAGGCGCTGTTGCTACGCCCTCGCTGACTTTAAAGCTCGCTAGGGGATGGGATTCATTCACTTGCATTCCTGCTAGCACTACAAAAAGCTCCGGTCTTAACGCCCCTACGGAAGCTGTGCAGCCTTTCCTCGGGTTCGTAGAGTCGGGTTTCCCGTTTACCCACAACGGAGGAGCCGCCCCCACCAGGCAGGCGGCCACGGTTCATAACGCACTCTTCGCACAACAGATCCACTTTGAAGTTGACTTATTCGCTCGGCCAATCGTCGGAATGTGTACGAGATACCATAAGGGCCCAATATCTCA
>JAVRMC010021901.1:7214-18181 GCA_032274545.1 Agave americana | reverse complement strand
CTCGGAGAATCATGTTGTAAACTATTTGACGGGATGTGCCCCCGCGTGAAAGTGTTAACGCAGATTAGCCTATGAGCTTTTCTCGGTCTTCCTACAGGAACCGAGATTCTCCGTGGCGGGATCTCCCCCGATCAGAGGCCAGACCTTGCCACAGGGATTTCCCCTCTCAGTCTAGTTTCATAGATCCTTGAAGCGATATGCCCCCGCTCAGAAGCAAACACGAACCCAACTCCATTGTAGGGATTTTCCCCTCTCGGAGGTTCAATCCATAGCTAGGACTTTCCCCCACTTGAAGACAATACTTACAAGTACCGCTATGGGATAAACAACCACTCAGGAATTACACACCAAATCAATTTCTGACATCTTGGAGTCAAAACAATTCTCCCCGAGCAGACACCCAATTCAAACAAAAAAAAACACAAGTCAAATCAGGTAAGATCTAGACAAACACTTTCATTTCAGAATATTTTGATTATGAAATTCTCCAATTACATCCATTCAAATACATTCTCGGTTACATTTAACAAGAGTAACATGAGGTCTATTACATATTTGTGTTTACTTTTGTGAAAAGAAATTTAGATAATTCAATCTCAGTTCAGACTCATCAAGATCCTGATCTGAAGCAAACAAAGATCCTCCAGTCGGAGGATGCTCCGCACATGCGCAATCTTATTGTTCACACCTCCTTTTCACAAATCCCGAGGGAGCCTAGGGAGGTTCCTTCGCAAAAGATAGGATACTTCCTAGACGAGGAACCATCTCCTCCCTTCTAACCAGAGCATGCCTCCAAGATAGCTAGACGGTCCCGTCAGGATATGCAAGAATGTGATGATGTCTCATCACGGGTCCTCCATCCCGCACGAGTGTCTAGAGGTCTCTGAAGCATAGACACCTCATCATCCTAAATCATCCACCCGTACTCCTATCTCAGGTCTCGCCTTAAGAAAAGAGTCTCTCAGAGCAAGGACCACGAGCATGGAACGAGGATTGCTAGGCATGTGCAATGACGATGGAATCAGGATCCACCACCGTTGCCGCCCGAGCAGGATCTCACTCCTGCCATACCTACCACCAAAGAAAGATATGTTCGAGCAAATCAAGTCAGCACTTGAGCCCAATCTATCTCCTCTAGCGACGGGACCTTGTCATGAAACTGAAGTTACGAGAAAAGGTCATCACGAAAATCGAAGTAACAAGACAAAGACCGATGCGACGCGTCCATCATCTCCATCCTTTCCCTTCCCTTCCTCCATCGGACGAAGAAGAACAGCGACATTACAATCTACCAGAACAAGAAAAATAGGGGCAAAGGGTTCTTGAGAAGATGGGTCTCTTACTTCCAGGTTCCTCCCTATTTATAAATGCAGAAGCCGAACCACCTTAAATTCAAATCTCAACCACATATGAAGAATCGGTTTGCATCTCGATTTTTTCGGCATATCAGATTAGCCATACATGATACGTTCCTACCACACGATCTCATCCACCATAAAGTCAAGATTTTGGTCATTAATTTACCAGCTGTCTTCACCAGTTTCTAAAAAAGGTTCAGAATACAAAGAGACATTTTGACCAACTCCTACAACATACAAGCGAGACCTCAACTCTCCGAGTTCAGAAGCTAAATCAGTCCGCTCCATTCTTTCCCTTGAAGCCTAGAGAAAGAGGAAGCGGAGGAGGCATATACAGCGTTCAATTTCTAACCTACACCAAGATCAGGACATGTGTCCTTTCTCATCAAAAACATCCGATTGCGGACGACAAGATAAGCCGACCGAACACCTCTCTACAGAGTACCATCCAACTGCCCCGAGGACACTCCTCCTGAGAGAACAACTACCCCGATGACTCCTCTCGAGAGAACAACTGCCCCGAGGACTCCTTTCGAGAACATCGCCACCCCGAGACCAGTTCTTCTGTCCTTAGTAAGGTGACTGCTGCAATCAACTCCATTGATATCCGCTTACATTTATGGAGTTCGTTACGCTGCTAGCTCATCCCATGTTTCAAACGTTACAACGACTCTTACTCCAATGTGGACTGTTATAAAAAGTAGCAGAAATCGCTCCCGTCATCAAGAGCAGAATCCAAGTTGTTACAGAAGAATCACATGCAGATCATGCGGTTATTGAAATCTGCATGACCCGCACTACCAATGAAGCCTCTCCGGGTATATATAAACCGAAAGAAGAGAAAAGGAGAAGAGAACTGATGAACAGACGGAGAGACGGACACACATCCAGAAATCCTTAAAAGCCGAGACTTTCCTTCCACTACAGAGGAGAGACCTCCCAAAAATCATTATTCCATTGTATTCAGCGATTAGATCAGAGTCTAACTCTGCTGAGTTCATTGTAGCCTCTTGAAAATAGTGAATTCTCCCCTTTCCTGTGGTTTTTCTCAAATTGGGTTTTCACGTAAAAATTTGTGTCTTTGCGTTGTCTTTGTTACTCTCTCCTAATCTTAGTTACAAATTGAGGCGTAGATAAATTCTCTTTGAGAATTTCCCTCTACACTTTTGGTGCTTTCATTGAGATCAAAGTCCCTACAATGAAGATCTCTCCCCTTCAACCTTCCTCCAAAGAGCCTTTTCTAGATCGACAATGCCCCCTGCAAGCAAGCTACTGGTGGCACGACCTCTAAGGGCAAGGTCAAAGCAACTACATGGGACATGGCCTCCAAACTAACCAACAATCAACTGATCGCCGATGGTACTTCCTCTGCTTCGTCGCAGGAGCCGTCCGCCAGCTCCCACCCTTATTAACAACTAAAAAACTAGCTGTTTCAGATACTCCGCGAGATAAAAGAGTAGATGAAGGAATAACAACTGCAGCCAGATCGCGAAAGGGAGAGATGATGCTCGAACGTGACAACCTTCTCCATGAGCAAGAAGAACTGAAGCTGCTCAACCAAGCAGCTCCAGACTCAGGTCGCTGCCCTACAGAACAACTCCGTACACACAGAAGGCGACACCGAGAGCGGGAGGGCCCCAAATCTCCACACCCTCGATGAACTGATTTAGAAGCGGATTGTGGAGGCCAAACTGATTCAATACCTGATCCCAACCATCCGCCTCCATGACTCTCCGCTTTCCAAGGACATCCAAGAGTGCGAGCTTCCGAGGAAGTTCTCGACTCCCACATTCGACAACTACAGCAGAGCGAGTGATCCAATTTAACACACCCGACATTTTTAAGACAAGATGATGCTCTACTCTCGCAACGATCTGGTAATATGCCTTACCTTTCCTTCAAGTCTGAAAGGCGCGACATCAGGGTGGTTCTACTCCCCACCACCTCGCTCTCTCCACAACTTCTCGAAGGTCACTGAGGCCTTCTTTAAACAATACGCCACTAGCCAAGAAGCCAAGATGAGTAATCATCACCTTCTTTCCGTGAAGATGAGGCTGGGAGACGATCTCAAATCCTACATCAATTTCTTTCAGAGTCAGGTCACCAAGGTCTCCAACTGTAGTGAGGAGGTAGCCGCACTCGCATTCATCAGCGAGCTGCAGATCACATACCTTCTATACAAGCACCTCTCTAAGCGCAACGTCGCCAAGATGAGCGACGCCCTTTCCCGAGAGCGACCTTACATCCAACTAAAGGAGGCAATGAAGTTTTCCTCCAACCTCTCCACAAAGTCAAGCGATGACGGAACAAACTTGAAGTCTGCTCTCGACCACGCTCTGAACCGACATCGGGGGCAACCTCATTTCAAGAAGCAGACCCTCTCCATCCTTCCCCGACTCCAATTCAAAGCTACCAGCCAACACAACACTTCACTCCGCTAAGGCCCTTGATCAACAAAGTGTTCAACACCTTCAAAGATCAACCGTGGGTTAGACACCCGAAGTCGATCCAACCAAAACCTTCACTGTCCGGGTCGGAGGAATACTGCTCCTACCACGACTGCAAAGGGCACCAGACCATCCATTGCTGGGCCCTCCGAAAATACTTGGAGGAGCTCATCCAGCAAGGCTTCCTCAAGGATATGTTCTCACCCCCGAGGCAATTTCCCAGTAGCCAAACATAGCTTCCCCGAGAGCAAAATGCGATCGCCCAGTATAAGACGATCGACTGACTTCTCAACTTCCAAACATACAACATACACCCTTCCAATCTTACCTTTATGTATTGCATTTATAAGAATAAAATACTATTCATTACTTTATATTTTGCAACACATCCAGCCGTGCGCCACGCTGATGGGATTTTCCCTACTCGAAGGCAGCTAAGAAACCCCCCCGTGGATGGGATGTGCCCCCACACGGAGGCGGTTCCGATATATATCCAGCCATGCGACCCGATGATGAGTTTTTTCCCACTCGGTGGCAGCCAAGAAAACCCCCATGGATGGGATGTGCCGCCACACGATGGCAGTTCCGACATACATCCGGTCATGCGCCCCAATGATGGGAATTTTTTCACTCAGAGGCAGCCAAGAAAACCCCTCGTGGATGGGATGTGCCCCCACACGGAGGCAATTCCGACATACATCCAGGTATGTGCCCCGATGATGGGATTTTCTCACTTAGAGGCAGCCAAGAAACCCCCCCTGAATGGGATATGCCCCCAATGGAGGCGGTTCTGACATGCATACATCCAGACGATCTGATGATGGGATTTCCCCCATTCGGAGGCGGACATGCGATTCTCCGCTGATGGGATTTTCCCTACTCGGAAGATTGCGTCTGTACACGCCTAGACGGGGTGTGCCCCCGCGTGGAAGTGTTAATGCGGACATGCCTACGTGCCTTTCTCGGTGGTCGTACGAGGACCAAAACCCTCCGTTGTGGGATTTTTCCCACTCGAAGCCCCACTCTACTGTAGGAATTTTCCCCTCTCAGTGCGCACGATTTGCTGCTAATGGGATTTATTCCACTCGGAAGATCACGTCTGTACACACCTAGACGAGATGTGCCCCCGCGTGAAAGTGTTAACGCAGACATGGCTTACAGGCCTTTCTTGGTGGTCTTACGGGAGTCGAAACCCTCTGTTGCAGGATTTCTCCTGCTCGGAATCCCCTACTCTGCTGTAGGGATTTCCTCTCTCAAAGCCCCCGTCTGTTCCGTTGTGAAATTTTTCCCACTTGGACAGGTAAGCTTGCGGACTCCCCTCATCTGAACCTATGGGCAGATGAACTCCCGGTAGTTTCCCTCTACCGGGTTTAATACATATTCTGATGTTGGGATTTTCCCCACTCGGGAGATAGCTTCGTTGACGGGATATCCCCCGCACGAGAGGACAACTCCGTTGTTGGGCTTGCTCCCACGTTGGAGGTACCAGATCATCGACCGGGTAGGGGCCCCTATTCGGGACAGATGCAGCCAACCTGCTATTGGAATTTCCCTCACTTCAGACTAATTTTTACAAGTACCACCGGACTTTGGCTATATACAGGATCCGGTATATCTATGAGGGTTTCTTTGTTTGGATTATCCCCTAAACGTATCGATTTTGAATGGTCATACATCCAATAGATCTCCCGAGGACGCGACGCTACTGGGATAATATCCGACAACGAGGACCTTGATTTAAAGTTTGAGTATGCTTGATTTGTCTGGGGACAACCTGGGCTGTGTCTGCTCGGGCAATGGTGCCATGAGATCTAGGGTATATCTATGAGGGTTTTCTTGTTTAGTTATCCCCTCGACGTACTAATCTTGTGAACCCGTAAATTAAGCTCATGCAACTCATTTTTCCACACTTGCACCTAACACTCTATTTAAATGTCTCAATGCATGATTATATGTGCATCCTAACTACTACTTGCTGCCTTTTTGCCCCAAGAGTGGGATTTTCCCACTCGAAGGTAGAACCCCGATTCTCCGTAGATGGGATGTTCCCCGCTCAGAGAATTGTGTACACTTTTGGACGGGATGTGTCCCCGTGTGAAAGTGTTAATGCAAACTTGCTTACGGGCCTTTCTCGGCAACCCTACAGGAATCAAAATACTCTGTAAAGGGATTTCTCCTGCTCGGAGACCAGACTGTATTGCAGGGGTTTTCCCCTCTCAGAGACCTGACTTCGCAGCTCTTTGACGGGATATACCCCGCTCGGAAGCAAACACGAATCCAACTCCATTGCACGGCTTTCCCTATCTCGGAGGCTTAATCCGTAGTTGGAATTTCACTCCACTTGGAGACAATTTACAGGTTCAGTCAGGTGACAAACGATAACTTGGAAACTACACTCCAAATTAGTCCCAGACATCTCGGAGTCAGAACAAATCTCTCCAAGCAGACATCCAATTTCAAAACAAATCAAAGTAAATCAGGCAAGATCTAGACAAACACTTCCATTCCAGAATATTACTTCTTTTATTATAAACTTTTTCGATTACATCAACTCAAATATGTACTCGGTTACATCTGACAAAAGTGACAGGAGGCCTATCACCTATTTGTGTTTATTTTTTGAAAAGAAATACAGATAATTTAGTTCCATCATGGCGTCTACAATGGCATCCAAGAGATAGCTCCCAAACAAGCAATCCACCCTTCCGGGAAAGCGACGATGCCGAGAACCCCCGGGAAAACATCAGAACCACATATCACGTCTTAAATTGCAGACTGAAGTCTGCAAGACAGTGATGATATCACGCCGAGTCTCTTAATTCCAGACATTAACTTGTAACAGAGGCAAACGAGCTAGTTCTTTAGCAGAGATCCCGAGGAATTGCCCCACACCTTCCTCCAGTTTCTTGCCGGAAGGAAAGGACTTCCACCGTCAAAGCAATAACCATTAAACAGGAGTGTAGACGTCCAGACGTCCAGGGATCGGAACCATCATCAAATGTGCCACCCACTCCTGATTCATGCACGCTATAAGGAAAGAGAGGCGATGATCCTTAACTCTACTTCAGCCTAATCTGATCGAGAACCAGACATGACTGACCAGACAGAAGTAAGAACCCTGCCTATCCTTCCTGATAACGGGACCTTGTCACGAAAATTGAGGTTATGAAACAAGGTCATCACAAAAACTGAAGAAGACGAACGCCGATGCGACGCGTCCGCGATCTCCATCCTCTCCCTCTCCTTCCTCCATCGGGCGATGAAGGCCAACATTACAAATCTACCAGAACAAGAAAAACAGGGACCAAGAATTCTTGAGAAGATGGGCCTCCTACTTCTAGGGTCCTCCCTATTTATAGATGCAGTAGCTGAACCGCCTTGAATTCAAAATCTCAACCAGAACTGAAAAGTCAATTTTGTATCCCCGATTTTTCAGCATGTCAGATCTGCCAGATACGGTCAGTTCCCGCCACACGATCTCATCCATCATCATGTCAAGATTTTGGTCATTAATTTGTCAGCTGTCTTCATCGGTTTTCAAAGAAGGCTCAAAATGCAATTAGACATTTTGATCAACCCCTACAGCATACAAGCGACGCCTCAACTCTCCGAGTTCAGAAGCTAAATCAATCTGCTCCACTTTTTCCCCTTGAAGCCTGGAGAAAGAGGAACTGGAGGGAGCATCTGTAGTTGTCAATTTTTGACATACAACAAGATCAAGACACATGTCCCTTTTCATCAGAACCTTCCGAAGACTAACCCGACCGAACACCTCTCTACAGAGCACCATCTAACTGCCCCGAGGATGCTCCTCCTTCTGAGGGAACAACTGCCCCTAGGACACTCCTCTTGAGAACATCACCATCTCGAGACCAATTCTTCCGTCCTGAGCAAGGTGACTACTGCAACCAACTCCATTGATATACGCTTACATTTATGGAGTCTGTTACGCCGTCAGCTCATCCCACGTTTCAAACGTTACAACGACCCCTACTCCAACGCAGACTGTTATAGAAGATAGCAGAAATTTCTCCCGTCATCATGGACAAAATCAAAGCGTTACGAAGAATCGCAACATGCAGATCATGCGATTATTGAAATTCGCATGGCCCGCACTGCCAATGAAGCCTCTCCGGGTATATATACGCTGAAAGAAGAGAAAAGGAGAAGAGAACAGACAAACAAACACAGAGACCGACGCACAACTAGAAATTCTCAAAAGCTAAGACTTCCCTTCTGCTACAGAGGAGAGACCTCTTAAAAATCATTATTCCATTGTATTCAGAGATTACATCAGAGTTCTAGCTCTGCCGAGTTCACTGTAACCTCCTGAAAATAGAGAATTTTCTCCCATCTCGTGGTTTTTTTCAAATTCAGTTTTCATGTAAAAAATTGTGTCTTTGCGTTGTCTTTGTTACTCTTTCCTAATCCTAGTTACAAATTGAAGTGTAGATAAATTCCTCCCGGAAATTTTCCCCTACAGATATACACAAATAACTTGAAAATACTTGACATTTCTGAAGAAAACAACGGAAGAAACAAAAAATAAGATTCAATGGATTCCAACCACAGGATGCATCCAGTTATAATTTACTTTGTTAAATTTTCTCTAAGATTCAGTCCACCTGGAAATTTCTCAACATGGATAACAAGGCAAACAAAACATATTATAATAGAAAAGAAAAAAGAAAGGAAAAAAAAAACATAGGTAGATTCTTTTCCTCCAATTTCTACAATATTTTTACTTCTATCAATAGTAGGCCAGAAGCAGAGTGGCCAGAAGCACTATAGTCTTTGATTCTCTATGATCCATCTCTGACTTTTTGCCTTAAGGAGACAGAGAAGATTTCAATATTGGAATCAAAGGATTGTCTTGATACCGAAAGCATTTTGCCCGAGAAAAATAATAATTGGAGTCAATTTGTTTTTCTTGTTTTCTTATTAGTATTAGTATTATTATTGTTATTATTAATATTATAATCTACTTCTTACTTATGCTCATAAGGGTGGCATGCCTGTTACTGTAAGTAATACTAATTGTCGCTGATGTAAGCTTACAAATTTTTTTTTGGTAATTTTACAAAAAGAAAATAAAACTCACATAGAAAAGAAGGATATTTCATGAAAAGAAATAAGTACCTTCCTCCTTCTAAAAGAGAGAGTTACTGTCTATTTCTTTGCAGCTCGGCACTTGCACTCGTTATCTTTCTATATATGAGCACAAGATTTTACTACTCAAGTTGCATTGTATACTCATCACCAATTTATCACAGGGTTCGTTCATATAATGCATACGACTCTAGTTTCGGGTTGGGTTCGATGGTTTATACGAATTAATGGTTTTTGATCCTTCTGACCTCATTCTTGATTCGATGTGAAGACAAGTTATGTTCGTTATACCTTTCATGACTCATTTAGGAAGTTGCACAAGAGATCTATTTATTGATAAGAAGAAAAATAAAAATAAAACATGTCTGATGAGTGGATTGATAATAAAATCGAATCATCTGTAGTGAATTTTATTTGAAGTGCCTGCTATGCAAAACAATTGTTGCCAAGTAAATGTTCGGAAACGAAGAATTTTAAGTGAATCTTTGAGCTGAATTGAGACGTGATCTGTTAATAAAATCAAACAGATAATGATTAGAGTGTGTTCTCCTTCCATTGGGAATGAACGTGGTATATTCACATGTTCACTGAATGAATGAGATATTCAAGTCGGAAGTTAGCCTAATTCAATAGCTAAAGCGGACTAAAGAAAGGTAAAATAATTTAGTTCCACATTGGAGATGGTGTGAAGACTTGAGGAGTTTATGAAAAGATGGGAACAAAGGGTATACCCTTTGGGTACTTAGAGTTCTCGCGCGCGTTTGAGAGGAAACCATGCTTGCACTCGGGCCGCCCGCCCCGTGCCGGTGCGTGGTGCGCCGGTGCGACCTTGGGTTGGGCCCGATTCTTTTGTACCGGGACACGCGGGTGCGGCGAATATCCGAACCGGATCCAAGTGGGTCGCGCAAATGATGATAAGAAGATCCGACCCGATCCACACCCGCTTTTAGAAGCGGTCGGTTTACTCCAACATATAGAAACCGCTCTAAGCGGTTCCACCTGTCTGAAACAGTTGTGACGGTTCTGATAGAAACATCACAACGTTTCTCTAACAACGGGTGACCATTTCTAAACACAGAACAGATCGCAGAATCTGAAGAAGAAAAGCAGAAGATCAGAATGTTTGTCTGAATCTGTGCCTTCTTAAGAAATAAATTCTTCTATCCCTCTCCCTTCTCTTACAGTGAATATTTCTCTATATTAAGGCAAATATTCTCTTGAAATTTGTCTTCGTCCAACTTTGAAATTCCAATTAGTGAAAGTACTGATTAACTAAGGGTTCGATTGTATGGTGATTTAGTAGTGCTATCTAAATACCGTGAAGAAGTGTTGTATCTTAGGAGACAAACGTCCAGTAACTCGTTAGCACCATAGCAGGGGACACAATTATCTTAAGGAGATTCACTATATGCGTACCTCACTCCATATACTGTATTATTGAACCAACGTCCTTTCTACAGAAGAATATTTATTCATTTGAATATTACTGAGAATATATTTAACTATATATTGAGACTCACTAATGCTAGTCTAATTGGTATTAAACTAAGGAAGAAAATTGAAAGGTGATTCTGTAATTAAGGAACATTCTATTGAACAGAAAACCTCCCACCTGATATTTACCGACCTGGCCAATTAGATTGACATTGATTAGTTGTCAGAACTAACAATCTTAAGACAATTATCTGAAGTTACTTTTACTCTGCTTGAATTGCAGAAGATATCTTAGAATAATCAAGATCGTACCAGCAAGACACCTAACATGCAAATTCAGACAATAGTGTCTACTCCACTTCCTAACCCGAAGTCGGAGAAGCCAGAAAAAAATTGATGGCACATAATTCAAGAGGTGGTAACAAAAGATGTTCTTCTACATGACTACTTTTGTAACACCCCATCCTCAGTACACGTACCCAGCTATGTGTCCTGATTTTTGGAGTGTATTTTTTTATTTTATTTTTATTTTATTTTATTTTATGTTATTTAAAATCTTACTCATATAACAGTACTGCATGATTTGACCTTTTTGGTATTCGGATCGGACCGATTTCAG
>JAVRMC010021883.1:63421-75514 GCA_032274545.1 Agave americana | reverse complement strand
AAAATTGATGTGAGATCAAAAGCTAAAAATTTGAATTGAGGATATAAACACGGATCGCATTCCGGTCTTAGACTTCACCACTTGTTGATTCAATCAATTAGATGAAACAAATACTAAAACAAAATTTTTTTATCAAACCTTCATTGCCTTATTCATTGAGTTAGGTCCCTTTTAATACACTTCACTTGACTACAAGACTCAGCCTACTTCCAATGTGGGACTAAACAAAAAAGCAACAAAAACAAATACAATGTTGAAGACAAGCTTGACCAACTAGCCTCAATCTCAACCATAAATGCTGACTCAAACAAAGTCCAAATAGACTCAAACAAAAACCAAACACAACTACGTCACGCGGACTAAATAGTTCTCCAGTAAAATCAAAATAAATAGCCAAAGAGTCTCTGAACTAGACCTGCAATAATGTCAAGCACATCTCAAAACTAAAACCAAAGGTGGATCAGTGCAATACGATGACGAATACACTGATAGGTGCGAAGAGAAGTCGGTATAATGTCCCATCACCTCTTCTCTAACTCGTTTTTTGCCCTCCGCATGAACCATCTCAATTATTCCATTTACTTTTTGGCCTCTAACCCTTTGATTCCCTCACAAAAATCCACACCCCATTCTCCTCCAGTCCTCCCCATCCTTCAATCTCAACTCCTGTTCTTATTAATCCCAACAAAATGCCAACCCAACTTGAAAGCTTGAGCCATCAAGGGTTACTGTCCTGAATAAAGCTAAATTTGCAGGCTCTCTTTTTCTTCTTGATCTCTTAATATTATTGTTTTGACCTATTGTGTAAAGATAAAGATCTAAGACTTTTTGAGAGAATAAAGATCTAAACACGTATACTTGACAACCCAAATCAGATTCATAGTTGGAAAAAACACTTGGACCTCACAAATTATTAAAGAAATTGAAATTATGGTGGTGTTTGTTCGGAAACCTGGACATGTTGTGACCACAAATTTCATCTCCCATAAAAGTTCAGATGAATCTAGTTTTTGAGGGCTGAAAGCTGGAGAGGACTTTGAGACCGGGCTTTGTAGAGGAGAGAAGGTGAAGTGGAATATAAAAATTGTAGATGAAAGTAAGTGGAGAACTAAAAAGTTTCAAGGATTGATAGCATGAAAGAGAGGGAGGTCGCCACTCACCAAGCGGATCTCACCATGGAGGGACTCGAGAAGAAAAAAAGGACAAAGCATCAAACTTTAAGTTTCTCTATTTTTTAACTTTCTAATTAGATGCATCTTAGCCATTAGATAAACATTTAATGGTCAAGAATATTCATCTCATGCTTAATTTATTCATCTCACCATCTCATCGTGACTCTCTCTCTAAATATATGTGTGTGTTTTAAAATTTTAAATTAGTTTATTGGAATTTGGGTTTGGATTTATGTTGACTTGACTTGTTAATTTATATGTCTCCCACCCTGTTTTGAATATCAGATATCGACGATATATCAGTTGGCAAAATTATATACCAGATACCGGATACCATGTGATATATCGCGATATGGTACTAAATATCGGACGTCAAATCAGACGTCATATCGAATAAAGAATATACATGTGATTGCCTACATAAATTATATGAAACTACTTAAAGTAAGTACAGGGTCACATACTAATAGGGGATACTTACTTTTTTTCAAAGCTCGCTAAATGTATTTATAGAAGCTCCTCAAATGTGTCATGTGGCGATATATTGGATACTTTCATCTCGAATATCGGTCGATATATCGGCCACATGGCGATATATCAGCTCATATCGGTCCAAACTAA
The DNA here is from genome assembly GCA_032274545.1 of Agave americana. Classification (NCBI taxonomy): domain Eukaryota; kingdom Viridiplantae; phylum Streptophyta; class Magnoliopsida; order Asparagales; family Asparagaceae; genus Agave; species Agave americana. Next base: position 73,721 of record JAVRMC010021883.1, on the reverse strand, counting down.
TATCTGGTAAAATTGTATACTTATCTATCGTTTTTGATAAAATACCGATATATCGGCCGATATATAGGACTAATATATGAGTTTATTAGCCGATATTTAAAACAGTGAGAAGCATTGATTGTATGGAACTATATGAGAGAAAGAAGAGGCCATTGAAGCATATTGCTTTGGGAATGTTGACACTTAACACCCTAGAAGATGAAATGGGGAATTTTGCTATATCACTCTTCTCCCTCAGTAGAAGGTTACTATTAGCTACTCACAGCCCCCCTAATTATATAACTCTTCACCCTGGGTAGACACACATACTTCCATTATGTAGCTGGTTTGGAAGATTCGAGAGGCAGAAACCATACCATATGCCAACATGTTTTCCTAATCCGGTTTGGGAAGTTTCTTTCCTCAAGGGTATGGTTTGGAAAGGTTCAAGAAAAAGGATTCACATATCTCGAGGAGTACCCATATCAGTATCTACCTACAAATTGCTTAATTTGATCCCGGAAGATGCCAGAGGAAGAAACCACATTTCCTGCCGATAGATTTCTATATGTTTTGGAAGTTTTGAGAGGCAATAACACCATCCACCCACAGAAATCTCAATCTGGTTTTGAAGTATTCGAGCATTAGAAACCATTGTATATTCCTACAGATTTCTTATTCTGGTTTGGAAGTTTTAAGAGGGAGAAACCACAGTGCCGTCTACAGATCCTTATTCTGTTTGGTAATTTTATACTTTGAATGTTTCATTGGTGATTCAGATGTTTTAAGAGAGAAACAATATAAAATCAACCACATACAATTTCATGTGTTGTCTTTTTTCCCTTGTTTTCCTTTTCTGACTTTTCCCCCTTTTAGTGACATCTGCATCTTGTTAAAACTGAAAAATGAGAGAATTTTAGCTGATGGCTGCAAAAAAAACAGGTGGAAGAGGCCTTTAGTATGACTACACATTGTAAAGATAAATCCATATTCAGTTTTGCTTGTTAGATTTGAATGTTAGAGAAGTTGTAGCGGCCGACAAATTCTCTATTTTTGTCATTCAAAATAAATGTCATGATTGCATAATTTCTTCAAGTGGGTAGAAATGTCTTTGGTTGTTAGAGATGCAAAGTTAGAGAGATTTTGTGTTGATAGAAGTAGCATATATAATTATTGGCAGTTCAATGCTTGAATTTAGCAATTCTTCACTCTAGTTTAGTACACTAATCAGGAAGATCCAAAATTTTAAATATGTTATAAGAAATATTCCCTTTGAGATCCTATTTTAATCAGAAAGTCTTCCATAGTTGGATGGGACATTTCTTTGACGCTTGATAATTCGATCTCTTAATGTGCTGAACACTCAAAATACTTGAAATCTGAATAGAACTTCAAGACACTCCAAGGACACACTGACAAAATAGACATTGTTTTTAACATTAGATCGTAGCAAGACTTGAACTTAGGACTCCCCAGAACCCACTCTCACCCTTTACCAATGAGCCACGACTTAGTAGGCTAGCAAAATAGACAATATATCACAAAGATTTTGCCTCTACTTTAATGTCAACAATTCATATAAACATTTGAAGCCACAACCATGGCAATTAAGATCTAAATCGATTCTATCAAACCATGGATTCATTTATTATGCTGTTTGTTTAGTATGTATTTATACACACACAAAAAAACCATAGTTCGTTACCTAATTAGGAGTCTTGTAATTACTACCAATTGGTTTAATATTCAAGAAAGAATAAGGAATATGTGGTCTCTCGAAAGATAAGGGAAATGCATGTTCTTATTTCTTGAATCAACATTTAATTTTATACAATTTCCCTTAAATAAAATTTTAAATTTAGTTATATAAAAAATATATATATATTTAAGTTTCTATTCTATAAATTGGTATCTATTTACGCGAAGCGTTTTGAAATAAATACTCGTTTCTCAAAATGTTTTTCAAGCAAAGATCTTGTGAGGATGTTATAATAGTGGTAGTGTCAAAGGTGTTTAAGGTTCAATAATTCCCTCTTGTGGCATTGACAATGACCAGATCCTACGGTTTCATTTAATTTATGATATAATATGTTGTGTTATTTTCCTTAAGAATATTTTTACATTATTTTCTTTCTCGATGACTACTGCAGGAAATTATTCATAAGCATAGTTTTTTGTATCTTTTCTCCAAAAAATGAAAGAAGAAAAGAAAAAGTTGTAGAAAGGTTTTCGGTTGGCATCTAGCATTACATGATCTGTTTTGAAGGACATTAATGAAACTTTCAGAATCTAATGAAAAGTATGAATATTTATAGAAGTCTTTCTTTAAAACTGATGATGGAAATCCATAGCTAATACAAAGGTATGCATAATTCAGGAACAATTTTCAACAAAACAAAATATAGAAAACATCACTATTTACTTTCTTTTCTTTCGTCTTTTTCTTTTGATAAGCTTCAATATCGTAGAGTATTTCCAAACAACAAGTCTCTTTCTCTTTTATCCAAATTGTTCCTCCAAAGGATATTGTTGTCGGCATGGCATTGATGATAGCTTTAGTCGCTACCAAGATGTCCCCTGTCATCCAAAGTTGAGAAATGGAGTTAAACTTAGGTTTATTCTAACTCATGGAAATGAATAAAGGTATATTTTCATGAAAACAGTAAAAATAAAATGAACATACTGAAAAAGAGTGAGATAACATACTTGAAAAGTATACAGAGAAGGCAACAAATTGGATAATCACAATGTTGAAGGAGAATTTGCATCGGCTGGGGTGAAGGATGGCTGCAACTGGAGAGAATCTACACCGGGCGGGATGCAGAATAACTTCAACAGGAGAATAATTGCGCCAAGTGGGATGCAGGATGGCTGCAACGAGAGAAAACTTGTGCCGGATGGGATGATGAATGACCACAATCCTCGATGGTTTGTTAATCTCATCTCGTAATTAGTCTCACCGGCTTCAAGTGTTTAGATATGGATGGTATGGGACTACCTAGATTACCGCTTGACAGTGAAATCAAGTGACGAAGAAGAGGGGGGAAGAGGGGAGGAAGGAGGGGGAAGATGGGAGAGGGGAAGGGAGAGGAGGGGAGAGGAGGGGAGAAGAGGGGGATGGGAGAGGGGAGGGCCTCTGAGAGAGGGGAGGGCTGCTGGAAGAGAGGAGAGAGCGGCTCTCTCTGGCTCTCTCTCTCTCTCTCTTTGGGGGACAGATGGATAGACAAATTCAAAGAAAGAGTCATAAGAGAACCTCGCTTCGCTCGCTTTGATAAGAGAGGGAGGGAGAGCATGATGGAGCTTTAATTGGACGGAACATTCTCTTCTCTCATCCCTTTCTCTGTGTGAGAACAAGAAATTGCTTTGCCTTTTAAAGGCGTTCCTTGTTGTCGATGTCACGTTATTTGTGTTGCTCCTTTTGTTAATTTGCTGTCATGCGCTTGCATCCTGAAGGTTCAGAAGGGTCAGGGGAGTGTGACATTAGTTGTTTTTCTAGTTACAAAGGTAATAAATGGAATTAAACTCTTAACGTTACAAAATTAAATTCCCTCCCACCACATAATCAGCACATTGGCCACTTTCAAAAAAATTTTAATTTTTTACAAATTAAATATATGCCCTTCCAGCTAGCAGTTTGTTTTTTCTATTATTTCATGACTCACAAGAAACATGTGAAGGTTTTATCTTTTTTTAACAAAGGTTATGATAACGAGAGCCCTTATTTTTTTTAATCCACTCGGTAAATTTTCTTTTTAGAAGGAATTTAAGGTAACTCATTTATTGTCAATAAAATCAAATTATAGACATTGTATTCCTACTTTGTCCATATTAAAAAGAGCAATCTCTTATCAAATTGTTCAAATTCGCGTAAAAATGATTTGACTAAGCATTTGGAAGGCTATGAAAATAAATAAAATTCAACAAATTGCAAAATTTACCGCGTTCTTTCAAACTAATAGATTTATTCATTTAGTTGGATCATGATTATGAGAGAGACTGTTTGATTTTGTTAAGAAAATTATAGTAAGGATAAATTAGGAGAGGGAGGAATGTAGGGGAAGAGAGGTTCTGGCAAGGACAAATAATAGTAAGGACAAATTAGGGATGAACATTTGAAAATTTTTAGGTCTTAAATGAGATTTTATTGCTAATAAAAAAATGAGTTGTCTAAGTTTTTCCTATATAGAATAACCTTGGGAAAGGGAGATGAAGCGAGATAGGTTAAGGGAAAATTATGGCATGGCCACGCAATTTAGGAATGAACATGATTTTTATAACTGTGATGTTGTTGGCAATGGATGAGTTGTCTCAAACTTTTTCTAGAAAATAATTATTATTGTGGAGAGGGGTGGGGAGATGAATCAAAAGAGAGATTTTGGTAGGAAAAAATTTGGTAGGAAAAATCATAGTAAGGCCACATAAATTGGAAATGAGCATATAATTTTTTGTGAAGTTTTAATGAGAATTTTTTGGCAACAATTGAATTGTCTCAAAATCTTCATAAACAAGTATTATTGTGTGAATTAAAGAAATAAAATTAGATGGGGCATATAGTTCTAACGAATGACTAACCTTTTTCGCAAAAGTTGACTTTTTTTGTGTATGTGTGTGAACAAAGGACATAATCCAATATTGAACCTGGAACCTCTAGTTTCCTAACCCAACCCCTTTACCACTGAGCCAGGCCTCAGTGGAAAAAATCTAATTTTCCATGTGAAGGAATCGAACTGTGCCCGCAAGCAAATCGACAAAATGACTTTGCCTCGGGACCAAAGCCTACAAGTGCATGGTTTTGGACCTGAGACCTACTATAACCAAATCTCACTACTTACTACTGAGCCAAGTTATACGACGGTTTAGACTTTTTGATATTAGGCATTTTGAGAAGATTTAGTACATGAAATTATCTATTAGCTTATGTGTAGATATATACATGTACATACATGTGTCTCTGCAGGCATACATACGTTCTGGTTTGTAAAGTTTTAAAGATATCACAATTCTTGTGAATTGCACACAATTTTTCTGATTTAGTTAGGAAAAAAATCAGTCTTTATTTATTTCATAATAGAAAAAACAACAATGAAAGTAAATGTCTACACTAAAATACTAACAAAGAAAGTAAACGTTTTGATTATTTACATGCTTTTGTGTTGTTTTTATTATGTTAGAACAAACAAAGAAATTAAAGTAAGAACAAAGAAAACAATCTAAATATGCCAAATTCAATGACCACTCCATTCAAGACTTGCACACGTAGGATGTAAAAGAACTCACATGAATTAAGCGTATGATTTTTTTTCCTTTCTTTTGATTTTGTATGAATTTTTTTTGTTTCTAATTTTTCATACCAAACTAAGAGTCAGCAGCTTTTTCTCAGAAAAAAGTCATCAAAAATAAAACAGATTCATCAGGTAACATAGCAAATGTTCGCATTTAATAATTCAGTACCAAAATTAGAAAGTCTATTTCTTTTAGATTTATACATCATCATGCTAAAACAACAAAGTTTTCTGAACATATTTATATTGGTTGGACAACAGCATAGATGAGTAAGACTTTATCTGCTCATCAACCCATGATTCCAGTATGTTGGATATGAATTGACTGATATGTGTCGTAAATACTCAGGTCTTGATCCTTCTCATCACTCCAGTAATACATTGCAAGAGCATTTTATTCAGGTCTTCCACCAATTCAGGATCAAGGTTAGCTTTATGGAAAGCCTCCTCGCCATAGGGATCATTCCACTGCGCAGTTGCGGGCACATGTATGTCACTCTCTTCTCCAACGGGACTGAACAGATGTAAGTGCAAAATGTCTTCTCCCAATGCGGAAGATGTTGGTCCCACATGATCATCTTAGGTGAAGCGGTGGCCATTAGATCGCATTCCTCTCTGGTATGGCACATAGTTTGACCAATACTCTCATTATCATGGATCTTTAGAGGCTAGTAAAGCTCTTGGCATTACAAAATTATAGTTGCTCAATTTATATCAAAAACTTATGAAATGGCTCTTCTGTATTATTTTGCTTTTTGGTTTTGTTTTGAGTAGAAAACTCTAATAAGTATTTACTGTTTCTGTGGTGCTTAATGCCACATGTGAGGGTTTTGGCATAACCCTCCATCCACCATTGTGATTCTATTTCCTTTTTTTTTTTTGAAAGTTGCATTTTTATTAAAATGTAAAGACGCAAAAAGCTTAATCCTTAAAATTCTCTAGGAGGGATTTTTTTTTTTTTGGAATCTGACAATATTGAGATTTGCTTTTGCTTGCAGGTTGGAAAAAATGGTATAACTGAAAGAAACTAAAAAATAGCAGAAATTACTGTGACTTCTCAACTTCTGCAGCTCCCACCATAACCATAGATTTTTTATATCGCCAAGGAGAAGAGATTCATTGGAAACAAGATCCCTTGAGGCCAACGAGGAAAGCCAACCACTGCATGCTGCATGGAGTCAAATCCGAGTGCACAACTTTCATAAAACTTTTGAGCTTCCAATGTTTCAATTTCTTCTCTGCCCTTTATGATCTTATAAAAGGGATATTGTGGCTGATCAGAATGAATCAGAGCAACACAACAACTGAAAGAGAGTCAATGATTTCAACTGACGTAGTCAGGATGAAGAGAAAGGAGCCGGAGAATGATGCACAAGAAAAAGAATCTGACGGTGGTGATGATAATAGCAGTGACCATGCGGGAGACACCGAAAGCGACAGCATCACCCTCGAAATAGACCCAAAAGCACTTGATCGTCCAGTTTGCTTTGAGCCCTTGCAGGTGCCTCTCTTTCAGGTAAAAAGATTGAACCACTTCACAAAACAATCTCTAGTTTTTCTGATGAAAAAATTTTCTTTTTTGGTCATTCATTTTGTTTACAATGCCAAAATGGACCCATGATATGCTCTTAATTGCTGCACCAAGCTGCAAGACAAATGCCCCACCCGCAGCCTCTTCCTGTCAGTCGCATCCGATGCTTGCCATTTGAATCCATCATTGAATCTAACAGAATCATCTGCCCTTCCCAATTCGGTTGACTGGTGGAAATTCTTGCACCCCGACATAGTCAGAAACAAATCCACGAGGACAACTGCGTGTATGCTCCCTGTTGCTGCCTAATTCCAGCCTGCAGGTTCAAGGGGTCCAGTTTCATGATCTCATATCACCTCGAGACCAAGCACCCCTCATTGGAAACATTGGAAATATTTTGATTATGGTCGCCCTTTTGAAGTATTACCCCCACAAAATGAACTATTATATGTGCCTGATGATCTCTTTGGCTCGGTCGGCATCAATCAATGCAATCCGATAAATTAACTAGATACCGATGAGCAGTCATTTTAGGTACTTGAGTTCTATTATTCAAAAGGATACAGAGATCAATAGTGATGTAAAGCATAGCATTCAAGCCGGCTGATTGAAATGAAAGAGCGCAACAAGAGTTTTATGTGATCGTAACATCCCGTTATGATTGAAGAGAAAGTTTTATCAGACTACTATTAGGCCAGATTTGTTATATGTCCCGGAATGTTGGGTTATAAAGAAATATCATGTTCAGAAGATGAGTGTAGCAGAGATGTGCATGCTTTTTTTGGATGTGTGGTAATACAAGGAGAGATAATGTGAGAAATGAGGATATTCTTATTAAGATAGGCGTAACTCGTATAGAAAAGAAGATGAGAAAAAATCGCTTATGATGATTTGATCATGGTGTGACATAGACCTACAAATGCGTCAGTCTGATGAGTAGAGCTTATCAACTTAAGGTAAGTTAAAAAGGCGATGGGGAGACCGAAGAAAATATGGATAAAGTTGATACGACAAGATATAGAAGCTAAAGGTCTTAATGATTGCCCGATAGGAATGAGTGGATAGAACTGATCCATGTGCTCGATCCGGCCTAACTCTCTTTTTGTTCATAGCTTACCCTAAATACTTGAGATAAATGGCTTAGTTGTTGTGCCCCAAAAAAAAAATTAGCTGCAGTTGTAAGTTAAACTTGGGATGAAATTTTTGCATGATGCTCCCCCCTTTGTTGGATGCGCATTCAGGGTTTAGATTTTCGGTTTTAAGTTCTTTCTTCTATGTACCAGCTGCCAAGTGATCTCACTGCTCATTTCTTGTCTTTGGATTATGCCATTTGTGTTGTTTCTTCAATCTTCTTTCTTCTTTGCATTCTTGCCAAAGGACAGATTCATGGGGTAACTTGACACTGTCAGGTGCCCCCATAACCTAACCTTATATGTTTTCTTTGGGTTTTCTTCTGGTAGGTGTTTGCTTTATTGTTTTGTGTTTTTCAAAGAAATGAGCCGAAGTCGTTGGCTAATATCTTTCGTTGGTTGCTTTAACGTTGATGAATAAACTCTATTCCACATGGTGTTATCGGCGACAAAATCTCAAAGATACTGGAAACTAACATTTATCAGTATAGATTCAAATCATCGAATCAAAATGTACATACAAAACACATGAGCAGAAGTATGGTATCGTAGAACTTCAAAAGTGTGCATTGTTGCGCGATAGTTTCAATACAGATTTCCTCGTACAACCTCTATAGCATGTACATACAGCATAGCCAAGTTCTGAGATTGTCTAACAATCAATGAAAAGTTTCTAGAAAGCCTCTTCTCTGTAGGATTCATTCCGTTTATGAGCTGTAGTTGATGAGCACGTGTACGTCAGTGTCTTCTCTCATGAGACTAAACAGACGGAAGTACAAAATGTTGGAGCAGGTTGTGCCACATGATCTCAGGTGAAGGCGGTGGCCGTTAGCACTAGGCGTGGAAACAAACCAAATAATTAACAAATAGTTTGTTAATTATTCGTCCAGTTAACAAATAGGGGTGGCATCCGAATTCGTATTCGAATTCGCAGATTTTAAACCAAATCAAATACGAACACGCTAGTATTCGATTTGAATTCGGTTCGATTCCACCCCTAGTTTGCACCCAATTGTCTGATCCCTCTCGCTGTCTCATCGACTCTCCATAATTTAGGTATGGGTGGTACAGGACTAATGGTTAGGAGATTGAATCTCCCACCATGGTGGAGCTCTATTTGGATGAACCATTCTCTCTCCCCTCTCTCCTCTCTCTTCTCTCTAGTAGTGAATACCCTCAAAAGTGTCTAGCCTTTTATTGGCACTACTCTCTGGTATGGTACATTGTTTGACCAATACTCTCATTATGAGGGCACGTCGTTTTTCAGAGGCCAGCAAAGCTCTTGGCGTTACAAAATTAAGTGCTCGATTAAAATTCAGTAACTTATGAAACGTCTCTTCTGTGGCTATTTGCTGTTGTTTTACTTTATGTGCAGGTTTGTTGGCTTCTTCAGAAGTTAGCAATGAGTAACTTTGTGATTTTTCTGAAGGTTATCCTTGTGCTTCACCAATGTGGATGGTAGCTGATGTGTATAAAGAGATTGTTTTGCTATTTATTTGTGCGCACGAGCGCGCGAACCTAGTTTTTCAAGTAATGGAATGCATATCTTGTACCCTGAAATATTCTTTTTTTCTTTTCCTTTTTTTTTTTTTTTGACATTTATCATATACCGTGGATACAACCATGATTCAAAGGGTTTGAGAGAAAGAAATGTATTTATTTAAAAGTTTAAAAGTACTCATAAAGGCAGACAAGAGAAATGAATTGGCAGCGTACTCACATCTTTCAGAATTTTCCACATCAGAGATGCTATTCATATTCAAAAAGAATTTTCTTGCCTACAAGAGTACAGGAAGGCATGGCTCGAGGAACCATCTTTTCCAAAATATTACAGTACGATATACGAAAATTCATGTAGAATTGCAACTACGAAAATTCACGTAGAATTGCAATGCTCACATTATATTTTGTAAAATAATGAAATTGTACATACAATTTGTAATTTTTTTATATAATTTTTTTTTTCATTTTAGATTATTTTTACTAGCATAAAGATATTGTTGAGTTATAACTCAAGTGATAATCTGTAAGTTTAAGTTATTGTATGTTATAAGTTCAAGCCTTGAAGGTGCAATATTATTTTGAGAACGGATATTGTCACCCCCAAAATTGACGAAGGAACCCCCAAAATATTTACAAGTGTGCCATTATTATTTTTTTCAATTTTATCTATGGTATAATGTCCAATAAACTTCTTCCTCTTTCCTTCTCTCTTCACCTCCTCTTCCTCTCCTTCCTCACCGGCGACCTCCAACTCCACCCCCCCCCCCTCCCCCGGGCTAGTCCGGACGAATAGAATCTCTCTGTTCAACCAGGCCAGGGGGGTCGTACGAAGAGGTGGAGGTTGTGGGGGGCAGTGGTGGTGGAGGAGGTTGAGG
>JAVRMC010021848.1:58435-69366 GCA_032274545.1 Agave americana | reverse complement strand
AGGAATCCACAGTGATAATATTTTGCTTGTTTATGTTTCAAAAAAGTGTTTTTCATGAGCATAAAAGTAATTCCTATTCTGACATTTTTCTTGCTTTTGGATTAAAAAGCAAATGCTTAAAACTAGAACTAATGGAAGGGCGGTCAAAGTAACAAAATCTCTCTCTCTCTCTCTCTCTCTTCATTGATGAATGGTACTGTGAAAAGAAAGAAAAAACACATGCAGAAGACAAACTATTTTTGTACGTGCGTCCATGCTTAAAAATGAAGGATTGTTTCAAGAAAATTTCAAAGGTGGCTAATTCTTTCAGATTTTAGATTACAAGTGGATTCAAGAGAACTAGTCTCCTAAAATATTGTGAATTAGATACAACTCTATTTTTGGTTCTCTGGTTAGCCCATTTGTAGTCTAGAAAAATTCTGAACAGAGGTGATTTTGTTCCCAGTTGCACACAGGAGTATTCTATTTCTTTAGAAATAATTAGCTGCATTGCAAGCTACTGAGATGAGGAGGACAAAGGTCCCCAACAAGAATATTTAGCTTGAGTGCCTATGAATTTTAAAAAAAAATTCTAGGTAAGCATGTCAGCACTTAATCCTCAGGACCAATTGTTTTTGTTATAAAATGACTTAGTTACATGACTTACATCCACAACTTTTCCTTTGCTTATTCATTACGTTGAGAGAGTTCACATGCATTAAGAAGTTCTGGAATAATTTTTTTGGGAACCACTTCCAAATTATCATTGACTAAAGATGCAGCAGCTTAAGAAATTTTAAGTTTAGTCCAGTGGAACAGATGGTTTTCATTTCCTTTTGAGTTGAGTTTATCTGCTATTAAGAATATTAACAACAGAAAGCAAAACAAAAGGGTAAAAAACACAAACAATTTTATTTAAATTGATTTTCGGGTTTTTGTGATCTCAGAGCTGTTGAAACAGCTTAAATGTGCACGATCCTCGCGGGGGCTGTTGCAACCGCAGGATGTTCGAATGCTATAAATATTGTCCCCTTTCTTCCATCTTCAGGACATGAAACAGCTAACACTCTTTTTCTCCCTCAAAATTCTTACAAAAAATATGGTAGACAATTCTAATTTTCTTATTCACGTTTTTGGTGATTTCTCTAATATTCTTTTTCACTTTCGGGTAACAAATCTCTGTCTGAGCAGAGGCCTAGTTCATCGTCCTGAGCTGGGTGCAGGTGATCAATCGGGGAGTTTTTACCACTAAAAGAGGTCGCTTCAAGATCCGAACGAGGGACCGACCATCTTTCTTTGAGGGCAATTCTTCTGCACGATTACGACACCCCAGGCCAGCAATTTATTTTTCTTTTTAACTCTTTTATATTAGTTGCATGCAGACAAGTATTTAATTTGATTAAAATATTTATGATTTGACTTGTTGCATATTTTAAAATTTAAAAAATATTATTATATATCCTACAGATCTAATCAAACCAACAGTCCATCTGTCATTCAGCACATTAAACACCCTATACCAAACGTCATTTAGCAAACAAAAAATATATATATATAATAGAATTATTTCAAAAGCTCAACTTATAAACCCAAAAATTAACTCAGATGTGACAAAATTAACATAGTTGGGCATGCTTTTGTTCATTTTCCATAAAAAACTTCATATAATCTCTCATTCGACAAATTAGGCACTCTATACCAGCATAATTCCAAAAAAAAAAGGAAACTACCTAAAATTTTCCAAGAACTAACCCTAAAATCTCAGACTTTTGCATAACAAGCTAAATTAACCGAATCAACCGTTCATCAACTCGCCGATTCAACACATTAGCCACTCAAATACAACATAAGCTAAAATTTACCCCAAAAAATACCATCAAGCCCTAAAATTGAACATTTTGCAGCAAAAAGATCACGATCTCCGAATTACCGCTTGAAGCTCGTTCAGCACCGCCTCGCCGGCGCCGGAATTGACGAACTCCTCTCGGACCTTGGCGACCACGTCGTCAATGACGTTGACGTAGACGGAGGAGACGTTGCTCGCCATTTCAAGCGATCAAGAGCTCGTTAGAGAGAGAAGAGGGAGCAGGCTCTCCCCGAGGCGTCTAAATGAGAAGACTGTTCGAGATTGGCAACGATTGGGGGCGGGGGCGAGATCATAAGAGAATCTCTCAGGGATCGGGGAAGTTTCTAGGGCTTCGAGCTCGGCGAAGAGAGGAGAGAGAACAGCGGAGAGAGCCGGAGCAGCGGACGAGAGAGCTGTGAATTAAACGAAGAATATAAATAGGTTTGGATCCGGCTGATGCCGTGAGGCCACGTGTCGGCATCTGTTTTGTTTAAGGAGTTGGGGCGGAGGGAGGGGGGCCTTGTCTGAACAGCCCAGCCCATCGACAGACCATGCGCCCTCGAAATGTGATGGCTTTGGATTTGGGGGAGACAAAAGTCTCCCCAAAGTGGATCCATATAGACACCTAGGGGTGGCAATTGGGTCGGGTCGACCCCGACCCGACCCGATTACTGCTCGACCCATATAATAATCGGGTCGGGTCGACCCAACCCGATTATTATACGGGTCAAAAATTCAGACCCAGGCCCGACCCGGACTTAGTCGCGTCGACCCGACCCGACACGTTTGACCCGATTATTAAACCTTAAATACAAATTTTTTATACTATATTATCAAATTGTTGGGTGGTATAGTTGGTGATCGCACTAAATTCACAAATTAGAGGTCATTTGATTAAAAATGGGCTCATACATATTTTTTGACAATTTAATTTACGCGAGGAGTATGAGGCTTGGGGAGGAGGAGGCGTGGGCGGCGACGGAGGAGATCGAAGCGAGAAGGCCGAGGAGGAGAGAGAATAATTAGGTCTGACGAGTCAAGCGGGTCTGGCAGGTTCTATTTACCCGACCCATTTAATAATCGGGTCAGATCGGTCGACCCGATTACGATCCAAACCCGATTAGCCTAAACTCAGACCCGCTAACTGTGGGTCGGCTCGGGTCTGACGGGTCGCGCCCTCCAAAACCATTAAAAAAAAAAATATCATTCCCTCAGAATCTCTCGAGTCACTGAGCCATTTGGATAAATATAAATACAAGTGGACTGACGACAGCTCCCGTGTCTCCTCCGCGACTCAAAAAACCCATGGTATCAAACCCATCAACGTGGGGTGTATTCACCCGCTCCTGGGCCCCACGACCCCACAACACAAACACAAGCTCCCAAGAAAGCCAACACCCAGATGTCCAAACACCCCTCCACGTGTCACCCCACCAGCCACCAGTGCCCAATATATCTCCTCTGCTCCCCCTCCCTCCACGCGCTCCCCCACCACCCATCGTTTCTCACCCAAACCCACTCTTCGCCGTCCGATCAGATTCCGCTGATGTGGATCGTGGCAGCCCCCTCGCCTCCCCATATAATTCCCTCAATATTAAATTAAATTAATGACATTAATAAAATAAAAGAAAGAAATTATACAAACAGTTCACACTTCTCAAAAACAAACAGTTCACTCGATCAAATTCAAGAATCTGTGAATTTGCGTCCAAAATCGTGCTCGATCAAGATTGCTTGCAGTATTTCCCAATTCGGGCATGGGAGTTGTCACCGTCTCGACCTCGGCCTCACGCACCGCCGCCGCTCCGCCATTTGGGTTCACGTCCCGCCGGTCGAGCCCTACCGGCCGGCCGGTCTATGTCCTGGCCTTCAAGACCGACCGGACCAAGTGCTCGGCCGTCGCGGCCACGGCCCAAGAATCCGCCACGATTCCCCTCGACCCGCCCAAAGAGCGGCTGCCCAAGAAGAGCCCGCCCAAATCCCGCAGCAAAACCAAGCAGCAGCCCAAGAGAGGGAGGCCCGATGGCGATCTGGACTACAACGAGGTGGCGGCGGCGCTCGAGAACATATACAAGCTCAGCCCTGCTGCTGACGTGGCGGAGGAGTTCGACAGGAAGAGGAGGAGAGAGTTGGGTGATAATGTGGTGAGGAATCCCAAAAGGAGGGAAAGGAGGCTGAGCCTGGACCAGAGAGTGGCGGCGAGGAGGAGGAGGAGGAGGAGGAGTGGAGATGGAGAAATTAGGGGTGAGTTTAACGAGGAGGAGGAGGTGGACAAATTGGTGAGGGAGTACTCAGTGGCGACGACGGATTTGGTGAGCATGGACTGGAAGAAGATGAAGATACCGCCGGTGCTCGGCTCGTCGGAGGAGGCCTGGCTGTTCAAGCTGATGCAACCCATGAAGGTGAGCTCTCAGAGTTTCAATTGGGTCATTTGGGGCCACTCAAATCAGTCATGGTGTTAGATTTATTACTTCGACTGTGAAAGGATTCAAATTACTGGGCTTTTGGTGCGAAAAATGCTAATAACATTGAAGAACGAAAATAATTAGAAAATAATTGGTATATCTGTGTATAAAATAATTGAAACATATACAATAAAAAGTTTTTGATTCAAAGTTATGATTTTGAAATATATACGGAAAAGAAACCACCTAAAATCATGTTGTTTCCTATGTGCTTTTTTCAGTCATGGAGAATGTGATCAGTGGCTTGGATTTACTTTATACATGTACCCTTTAAACAAATCTCATTTTTTTTGTTTAATTGTATGCACTTGTATGTTGCTAGGATCCTGGGCTGAATTGATTAAAGTTAGAGGTTAATTTATTTACCGACTTTTTTTTGGCTGAGAGGAATGCTTATCAAGCAAACAATTTCTTGAATTGTTGATACATGAATAATTCTCTAAATTTAACTGACAAAGAATATATTAAAAAAATATCAATTTTGGTTATTAATTAAATATTTAGCTCATGTATTTATGATTAATTGATTTCTCAAAAGAAAATAAAGTCATTATGATTGATTGACAAGATTGCTTGTTGTAGTTGATTATGCTTTCATCTGTTATTAATTGCCTTTCTCATTCTTCTTTCAGGGTGCATTTATCAGATGATGGTTTATAGTGTCATTTTCGTTAATATTGACTCTTAATATTGGCAATATCAGCAATATCAACGATTTTCGTCTTGGGTATCTCAAAACCCGATGTGATTTGCCGATATATATCGGAATTGGCTGATATTTGAAACTACGGTAAAAACATTGATGTCTTTCCGTTCTTTCAACCCAAAAACATTATTTTCCTCTCATGTTATGAGGTCATACTAATTTGACATGGCAATGCCATATTTCTCATGAAGAACTGAATGGGTAACAAAGAACTGAATGGGTAACGAAGAAGATAACATGAGGAGGAATAAATGATGGAAAAATTAATCCAACAAAGGAGGGATTTTGAGGGAATCGATAAAGATAGAAATTGAGGCCAACAGAGAATATTCTACTTTCAATTGACGGTCAAATTTTCATTTGTCCAGAAAATTACTTATTAATACACCAATTCCTGAAATAAGCAAGTACCAGTAAAGAACTACTCCAAGTAAAAGATTAACATCCTTGACTCAAATAAAAGATAACCATCAATCTTTAATCAATCAAATGAGTCTCCTAATCTGACCTATCCTAATTCAAGAAATATATAATCTTATACTTTAACTCTTAATTAATTCTATCCATCTAATTTTTATTCAAAGAACATTTAAGTTTGTGACTAAATTGTATTGTATCAGGTTCTTTTTATTTGAAAGGTTATTGCATGCGTTGCAGTGTCTTCCTTGATAAAAAACATTACTCATCAATTATAAAAGTTCACGACTCAACCTGCTTGGAAATGCTTGAGGATCTACTTCATATTCTTTTTTAGTGGTAGTGACATTAATAATGTATTTTAGTCAAAGCCAATACTTGATCTTGTAAGGAAGTCTAGTAATTCAATAAATCAATGTTTTAAGATAAGAAAGTTAATCCTGGTTCCAGAAAGTTATGTTCTAAATGTATGGAAAGGTTAACCCTGCTTTGGAGTCTATATAAAAAAAGTCAACTATTTCTTTGACACCTGCTAACAGGCAAAGGACATGGCTTTTGCATACACTTGGGTACCTTTTCTCTCCCAACTTAACTAAAGAATGAAATCAAATTGTACTTAACTAAAGAATGAATTCAAATTGTACTTTACTGATTGGAAAACTAAACACCTAAGGGTAGGAGGTATGTAAGAATTGATCCATACAAGTCACCTTTTTTCTTCTGATCTCAAAACTGTCTGGCTAAGTACCAGATGTTAACATATATAAGTTTGATCGTTTATACTATCCAGTTTTAAGAATTTTTTATAATCATTATTGAACACATGGCTTATATGTTGTTTTCAGCTGTCAACATAATATATATGTTTGATTGTTTATACTGTCCAGTTTTTTTTTTTTATAATCATTATTGATCATATGGCTATATGTTGTTTTTTTCTGTTAACATATATATGTTTGATTGTTTATACTGCCTAGTTTTAAGAATTTTTTATAATCATTGTTGAAGATATGGTATCTATTGTTTTTAGGTGCGGAATGTAATGATCGAGAACATTGATAAAGTCCTAGAAAGAGGAGACCGATTGGAATTGTTGGTCGATAAAACGACAAATATGCAAGGCAATACAATTCGCTTCAGAAAGCAAGCTCGACGTTTCAGGAATACCGTGTGGTGGAGGAACGTCAAGCTCACGTGTGTGCCTTATCAAATTTACTTTTATTTCAATGTTAACACCATTTAGCATGACTAATATTTTCTCTTAATTGTAACTGCGTTCTTTCTTTAGGAGTTGGAAAATTTACAAGTCGGATTAACATGTACAGTTACCAAGTAAAAAGTTAAAAAATTTCCCTATAGCAGACAAAAATATAACATGCTTATCCTTGAACAGGAAAGCTCAATACATTGTTACAGGCATAAGTCATATGAATGGATTACATTACCTCCATTGTAGAAACCCCAGATGCATGGACACTTTTTACTGGAATCATAAACATGACCATAACGTGATGTCCTAATTATAAATACATTGTCGTAATCATATATAGTGTTCACAGTAATTCTAATCTGCATATGAATAAGTCCAGATATTGACCTCTTTGTCTGATGACTTAGATGAGTGTTCCAAATCTTGTCAATGAAATTTGTTACTCTAGTGGTTTTCTTTTCTGTTCTTTGAATTTTTGTGAAGTTGTAGATTTCCTGCTCGCACTTGAGTCTATCTCATATTGTATTCATATGGTTTCCTAATTTTTTTCTCATTTATTCCACATTGTGCTGCAAAGAGGCTTTATCACTTAACATCCAGTCAATTGGATAAAAAAGATACAGTATGACTTATTTTGTAAAGCAATAGCTATTTATTACAAGCTTGTCTGTGTCAATCTCACATCCTTGCCTGATGTCATTACGTGGACTGATCATTGTATATGCTTGGATCATTGAAAGCAAGCAATGATTAATTGGTTTTTACCTCAGGTTTACGTTACCAGTCTCGACCTTCAATAACGATCAATATACAAAATAAATTATGGACCAAAATTTATTAATATGTTTTAACTCCTTTTTTTTTAGTTTCTACCCAGGAATCTTCATATTTGACATTCATATTCTTTAGTATTTGCAATTATTCAGAGCTGTCATTTAATTTCGTTCTTCTGTATTGTTAAACTGACCAATTTTGACCCCTCCCTAAGCTTCCGCTACAACATGCTGATGACATGTATGCCATTTGCTGATGCTGAACAAATTCTTGCAGGATTGCATTGATTCTTATTCTTTTGGTTATCATATATGTGGTCCTTACTTTCATTTGCCACGGGATCACACTTCCAACTTGTTTCAGGTAATAATTGTGCGGGTTCATTCTCTCCTTGTTCTGCTGTATCCAGGTTATATTTTTTTTCCAACGCGAGCACGATGTTTTTGATTTGGCCTTGTTTTGCAACGGTTTGTGTTGTGCCTCCCATGAATGACAATGCAATCAGACGCGACATTATTATTTTATAATTGTAATTCTTAAAATATTTTTCAGACTGAGGAAGCTGTTAAGTCCCGTCATACCTCAGTACTGAAATGAGAAGGAACTCGAGTTGACTATCCAGTTTACCTGTTTATTTATTTGTTTCTGTTAATAAAGTAGTGTCGTTAATAAAATAGTGATCGCAACTTGCTGTGGAGAGATTTTTAGTCCTCATGAAGTTTTCTCACTTCTTTTTCTGCTTACTCATGTAAGCATGAGTTCACAAGTTCTTTATTAGCTTATTCAGGATGCACCAAAATGTTCAACAAAGTTTACATTCAACCGAAAGTGTACTTATCCTATTTCGTTGTAAATACCTAATTTTATCTCGACCCTTCACATGAATTTAAAATTCTCTTATTCTTTGTTCTACATAGTCCATACTGGAACCTCATTGTCACTTGGCCAAGTATTTGTGCAGATGAGCGAGGCTAGATTGGTTCAGAGTTCATGACGGATTAAGGCCTAGTATATATATGATGGGTGGGTTGATGTTGTAGATATGTGATTATGCTCAGAGAATTAGGATATATGATGACTGAAAGGGCAAACCCCAAAAATTTGGGATAAAGACTTTGATCATGATGTTATTATGATTGGGGGGGCTCACCTGAAAGTTAATACAAGTTTTTGAAACAATGAAGTTAGTATCTTTTTATGTTGCATTTCTTACTATTTGTGCTTCACAATCTTATTGAATGAAAAGATTAGTTATGTTGAAATAATATGTATTTTTCTCTTCAATTCTTGAAATTTTGACTTGGCATGGGGATGGATGATGTCTGGGAGAGGTGAAAATGAAATCAGTATCAGCCTGTGGCTGCTGAAAGTTATAAACTGATATTAGTAGGTAATTGACGATGCTGGAGGTCGTACATGTATGAATGAAAAATCAAGCGGTTTGGGATCTCAAAAGTTATAAAATGATATTAGCAGGGCAAGGTTCGATCCGCCGGCATGTGAGTGACTGGAGCTCTAACATCCCAAGGTCTAGCCAGATGACCACATGCGGGGGACAATAATGGATTTCTAATTATAGAACAAAAATTTGAGTACTAAACATGAATAGTGTTTTGGTCTAATAGTATGATTTAACATTTTGATTGATCTATAAATATTTGATTATTTTGATAACGATAAACGGGGGAGATAGTGTGGTGGTAAGGTATTCAGGTGTGGAGATTGGCGTATTTTTTTTGCTCACTAAGTAGGGGATAGGATGCCGAAAATTAAAGATTGGTAGATGGATATCTTGAATATTACTCTTTTCTTGTTACTTTTCAGTATAATTGTGGTAACTTACTATTCCTTGTAAACAGAAAAAAAGGATGAGGGAAAGACCATGCATTAACCTCATACACAATTGATTAAATAGAAAATGGGAAAAAAAAATTGACATAGGGGGAAATTTTCTCTTCTGTCGCAATCGAAACTTGACTTTCCTATTAAAATTTCAAGATCTAAACCGTTGGAACTAATGTTCATGTCATGAAATGTATATAGATGAAAATTCATCAGTTTTAAATCTCTCTTACCTATGCATCAAGTCGTCGTAAAATTAACGATTATTCTAAATGCAACCACTAGCTCCATGAGCAAACAAGGTTCAAACAGTATGAATTTTCATTCACCTATGTTTTAGACAACAAAGCTCCTAACGTGCAGTCGGATTTTGAAATTTTAGTGGGAAACTCGAGTTTTGTGTGTGACTTGGGAGGAAATTCTCTCTTATGCCAGCTTTTTCCCCTGTTTTCTCAAAAGTGAAAAACAGAATAACAAATAGTTAAGCCATAAGTTATCTTATTTCTATTTCTTTTTCACCATGAGGAGTAAGAGACGATGGGCATGTGCTCTGACTGCAAACAGACCCAAAAATGACAAGGAAAGGGGTGATAATACAAAGTAGCAGAGCTGGCACCCAAAAACCATGAGCCCAGACCTCCCTCCTCTCAAGCTCTCAGCACTGCCTCTCCAACCCTACCTCATCTTCATCATCACAAACCCACAAAAACCTTGCATGTCTCCTCTCCCTCTTATTGTCCCTTTCGTCATACTTTCATGTGTAAACGGAGGTTTAATTGGAATATTAGAATTAATCGCCGGGAGTTTTAATTGAAAAATGAAGTTTTCTTCGTTTTTCTGAACAAATTAAAAAATTGAAGTTAATTTATTCACCCATTGTTCACTTCACCAACTTTATTTATAATCATCGAAGAGTTTATTAAGAAAATACTAAAACATATTTCATTTTATGATTTCACCTAATTTGAATTTGAAAATTATAGTCTGAAAAAAATAATGATCTAAGTTAGTTGATAGTTGTTTATCATGTTCCATTCAATATTTATTGAAGAGGAGCTTAGTTCGCCGATCTTTTAAACCTCTTCTCTTCTCTTCTCTTCTCTTTAATTGAAACTCAAGCCTGAAATTTCTCATAATCTAATTTCACTCGTCTCACATTTTAAAACAATGGCAGGGTGTGAGAGACCATGCATGTGAGCTCAACTGCACAAAAACTGCAAGATTGGTGAGAAGGAGATGGAACAAAAGTGAGCAGGCTGGCACTCCCTTCCCCTGCCTCTATACTGTCATGTTTTCATCAGACTGATCCATTTATGATTCGAATCCTTGTGAATGGAATGCGACTCTCTCTACAATTATTGGATGGCATCATTCACGAATGTTGAGAGAAGGGGTTTGCGTCCAGCCTAGCGCTTAATGCATATGTCGGAACTATAGTAGTAAAATCTCTTTACAATGGATGACTACGGTAGTGAAATCTGCATGAAGTTTAGAATTCAAATCTTGCATGCATGAAGCTACTTTAGTTTTCTCTAAAAGCATTAAAAGAGATTTCATGTTTTGTTTTGATAGCATGGAGTTAAGATGTCACTTGTCGTGGGTCACAATTTTGACAGCAGGAATAATGAAATCTTATTTTTAGTGTCATATTCTGTCAGTGATAGAAAATACTCGGAAAAATACTCTATATAT
>JAVRMC010021749.1:24814-34961 GCA_032274545.1 Agave americana | reverse complement strand
AATGGACCCCGTTTATAAGAGCTAATTTGTATTATTTGATTTTTGGAACATGATAATTTCTTAAGTATATTTTGCTCAAAAAAAAAATCTCAAGTATATGACATGATTCTTTCAATTTCTTTCACTTATGGGAATGACTCCTCCCACTCTCTCTAACTCTCATAGGAGTAATTCTTCTAAACACGTCTTCTTTTGAGAATCAATTTTTTTTAAATATGACGATAGAGTGCATTGAAATTTTGACCTCTTTCGCAATGAGCGCGGGTTAGTTAAAATTCATGAGAACATGTCTTTTTATCGAAACCGATCGAAGAGAGATTTTCTCCCGTGACTCATATAGAAACTTTGTTCGTCTGTCTTCATCTGCGAGAGAGAGAGAGAGAGAGAGAGAGCAACGTCGACCCCTCTCTCTTTCAGCTCCCCCCTCCTTCTTCCTCCTTCTTTCTTTCTCCCTTCTCTTGATGGTTGATCGATCGGTTTCTCACCGACAACGCCAGTATGCTAGTATAGGACCATACGAGATTAAATCATATTGTACTATGATCTCAAATACTACTAAAACTCTAAATACTTCAAATACTTTTTTGTAATATATGGGTTGTTGGATTCAAGGAAGGGGGTGGAAGTAAGAAAATGGGGAAGTATCATTTATCACTTCCGCTTTTCATCCAAACACCGAAAAAAGAAAATGAAAAAACCCTTTTCATTTTCTCTTTTCTCTTTTACACAATCATTTTCTCACATCCAGGGTGCTACAGTTAATTTTGTGGTGATGTAAATCTCATTTGTAATAAGTTGTAACTCAAAACAGTTAATTTTGTGGTCATGTAAATCTCACTTGCATTTTAATTACAGTTCAATTTTTTTCATAATTAATTTTTATTTTAATATTATTTTGCGGTCAACTTTGTGGTCAACTTTTTCACTTTCACTTCCACATTACCATCCAAACACTTAACATTTTCCAAACCAAACTTCCCAACAACATCCAAACACTGGAAAACTTGCTAACCACTTCTCAAGTTCTAAAGGGTACTATTTCCTCACTTCCACCCCTAACCAAACACCAAACAACCCCTACGATACTATTCCTGCCTAATTGTGCTCTACTGTTGTGAAATATGCACGAGTGTTCAGAAATCAGTGATAATGTTATTAAACTCACGCTTCACCAACAAATTATTGGGAAGAAGGATCAAAACTAATAATGCAACAGATGAGTTTAACAAAGAGCATGTGTAGACTAAGCCAGCTCAATCGTGAATCAATTAAAAATAATATTTATGCTACGCAAGCAAGTTCTACTATCAATATCAAACTAGTATATCATAGGGAAGCAAAATCACTCAATCTCACTTATATTTGGTGGATATATGTCTAATCGATAACAACTTGGAAATAAATTATTAGACTCAAAATAACTAATCGAGATCAGAAACGTACCTACTATCACATCAACCTCAATGTCCTCCTAATGATTGTAGATGTGTAGATCACTCCTCCACAAGTCCAACCCTTCAAGAAGACTCAAATCGGACTTGAAACGGGCTCAAAATAAATTCTGAAATAGCATGCTGAGTTGGTCTGAGTCTGGACTGAGCCAATACCGAGTCAAGTTTGAGTCAACTCAGATCAGTTGGATCGGCTTGGGTCTAAACCGTCGGCTCAATCAGCTCGGGACTGAGCTGATGATGTCAGTGTTGGCTCAGGTCAGCACAGTCGGCTCAGCTCTCGAGTCGGCTCGGGTCGACTCAATTCGTGTCGGATCCTGCGTTGCAAGCGGGTCGGGTTACTTGAGTTAGATCCAAGACAGACCCAAACTTGATGGCAGATCAGGTTGTGAATCTGATTTGGGTTCGGTTTTGTGAAACCCAAATCAAACCCACTTCTAATTTCTCTGGAGGGTGCGTGTTGTTGGATCGGTCAGGTTTCTGCAATTGAATCTGAAGCACTTCAAGCTTATATTAATCGATCCGCAACGACATCGGGGCTCTCGGGAGCTCGGTGTCGAGCGTTGCCAATCTTCACAGTAAGGTCTGGTGAACTTGGTAGTCAGCGAGAGGCGCCGGAGTGAAGGTCAGCATGAAGTTTTTGTTGCAGTCGATATTTGTGTAGTATCGACGGTGGAACGATGGCGGCGACGAGGTCAAATTACTCGACCCGACGCCGACGAGATTTGGCAAGAATGGCGTTGCCGGAGAGAAGATTGATGAGGACGTGGGGCATTAATGTCAAGATCTGGAGAAGAACTTTGTCGTCGGCTTAGAGCTGGGTTGCAAATAAGGTCGGAGATCGGAGATGATGGTGATCTAGGTTGCAGATGTATAAGAAGGTCGGAGATGGTGGCGAGGTCGTGGCGGGCTTGCAGGGACCTCCGGTGAGGTTGCAGATAGTTTATGTCGACAGTCTTGTTGTATGCAGTCAGCAATGAAGGCGAAGATAGGACTTGGCGAGAGTCGAGGCAGCGAGGACGACTCTTTGTGGCGGCGGTAGGTGGCAGCAAGTGAAAAATCTAGGGTTAGGGTTTTAGTGGGATGATGAGAGAGAGGAAGGAGAAGAGGAACAGTAACTAGATTTTCAGATTTTGTTTGATTCTTTTCTTTTTCTTTTTTCTTTTCATTTTTATTCTTTTCTTTTTTGTTTTTTTTGAAGAAGAGATCTAGGGTTTTGGGCGAAGGGAGAAGAAAAATTTGAAGGGGATTGGAAACTAAAGCTCTGATACCAAAATTGATGTAAAACGGGTGGGTCGCAATCACCTTCAAACCAATCGGAAAGGGAAATAGGGCTTTGCGAAAGAAATAGAAAGGGAAAATTAAAGTTTAAGGAGACAGAAATAGGAATTAGGTAGGTTTTGAGCTTCATACCCCTTGCAGCATGGGCTTCACACCCCAATCTCAACAACTCAAAGCTCAAGAAATTTAACTGTTTATATTCAATCATTCAATACCAATAATAAAAGTCTTGAGGCCTATTTATAGGTTTTACAAAAATCAACTCTCAAGATATAACCGATGTGGTACTAAAACTAATACAAAGAAACTAAAAAACCAAAACTACAATAAAAAACTACATATAGACTACTTGAACTACTCAAACACAATCGAAGCAACCCGTCTTCTCTAACGGTGATATAGGTCATGGCTAGATGTCCACATCACCAAGTTCATTGAGGAAATGAATTTTGAATATATGAGTAACATATTTGGATGGTTATCTAGAGAGGTAGTTTTCCAATCAATTTCGAAGTGTTAAGATAACATGCACCTTGGATCTAGAGTTCTATGGGGTGCATGGAAGGTCCCGAGGGGCTTTGACATCCCCATGGATCTCCACTCTATTATGGCATATTGATCTCTTATCACCACCATGAAGGAGAACCCTCATTGAATCTATCGAAGGAACTCACTTGAAGAGGTAGCTTCTTCAAATCCTTGGGGCCTTTTCCTTCCATTAGTTGAGTCATTAGATTTCCAATGTTAATTGATAGAGTGGACAAGATATGAAGTTATTTATTGTAATAACCATATAAAAAGGTAATTTATATGTATAAAGGAAAAGTCTTTGTATTAGGAGAAGAAGGTTCCATTAGCCTCCTCGTTTTGTAAACTCTCTATCTTGTGGAATTTTCATGGTTACCTTCATTTGTTGATGTAGGCTGAATTTGGCTTAATCATGTATATTGTATGTTTCCTTCTACTTTATCCTTTTTCTCCAATGTTATACTCTGGCAATCTCTACGTACAGCTACATGATCTTCTTCAATTGATTGGCCTTATTCTGTTGTGTGCAACTCTGAGAAATGATAACAGAAGCTTGACTTTTCCTCTCAGGTTAATTGTTGTCCATCATGAGGTTGGCAATTACATTGTTTCAGGCAGAAAAATCTGGTTGGCAATGACAAATTTGGTTTATACCATGCTACATGCAAAAAAGAGTTAATGGGATGAAAATAGTTTGCCTTGTTAGTCCCCTGCAAGAAACACAAGTCTCTTTGTTCACATATGTATTGCTAGATGGAAGAAATTCCAGGTACAACCCAATATGGAATTTGTTGAAACATGTGTTTTGTATCCAATCGAGCGTATGTGATTGTGTATGTCAGTGTTGGTGGGGGGGTGCCTGGTTTAGGCGACGAGGATGATTAAAAAATAAGGATTAGGATAGTACCACAAGGATTAAGTAGTCAATTGGAATATATGATTAAATAAGTTTGAACCCAAGACTTTATAAGGGGTTTTTACCCCTCTTGGGTAACTCAGTTTCAAGTCTACCCATTGGCCACTCCATCTCGGCAAATATCTCCTCTCTCAAGTCTTTATTGAATTCCAAACAGTTCCTTCTAAAAAATACTAGTTATGGTCAATGCTTAGTTCATGGAATGCACTATACCAAACACCTCTCTAGCACACATCCAATGTGGGACTATTCATTTTGAGCCATGAGAAGTTTGATTCTAAGGTACATACACAGTCTACCATGCATGTTGAGAAAAGGAAAAGACAATTTCAATTTGGTCTCAGACTCTCGGTATTTCAAAGCTATGAGGTGGATCACAAGTAAAGAAACAGTTTTCTGAATGTCCTTTACCCCAATAAAAACACAAGCAACAGTAGAAACTGTTTGATATTCTAAACATTAAGGTTTTTTTTTTCCTTTTTCTCCTCAGCTTATTATCTAATTCCCACCAATCTTTTAATGCAATTATTTTCCCAAATTGCATGCCAAACAAAGAAAACATCAACAAAATCGTGAACTTTAATACAAAACAGAAATCGCCCCAAATTAGACAAGAAACTCAAAACTACTTCAATCTAACCTCCCGAAAGCTGCAGACGGGAGTGGGCTCCCTCACTCTCCTCTCCGTCGAGATCTCCACATCGGCCGGCACGTCCTTGAGGACAACCCCGGGGTCGCCCACGGCGACGTCCCTCGCCCGCCCCTCGTCGATCTCGACGAGGCGAGATCCAGGGGCGCCCTTGCAGTAGAGGAGCCTGGTGTCAGCGGTGACGTCGAAGCCCCGGCCGAGGGCCTGGACGGAGTTAGACAGCGTCGCGATCATTGCTGCCGCCGCCTTGTGCTTCTCCATTGCTGCAAATGAATCGAACGAAGGGATCTTCTCATCTCACCATTGCCGATGATGGAGTTTTCTTGTTGGAAATTGAGAGAGAGAAACAGGGGGGAGAGTTTCAGTATTAGGTTCGGGTTTTGACCGCCACCATGGGAGGCGGGCTGCGTCAGCATCAATGAAAAAAGGACGCGGTTTTGGCAGTTGACTGGTCTCCCTCTTTTCTTTTGACGACTGTTGATAATTATTAATTAATTGATGGGGTTGCACGCGACTTCTGCGGGCCGGCACGTGCGAGCGGTCGAGACAATTCGTTCCGGTCTGAAATTTCCACGGTGGCATCTGCATTTGGCGGGGACTTCAGGCCGTGGTTCAATTCCTCAGACACACCTGTATATACCGTGAAACTTTCATGTATTATTAGAAGTTTCGTATGTATAGCTAAGCGTATTAGACCCCGGTATCATCCCTTCCTCCTAAAGTGAGGTTTTAGGTTCAATCTCTGCAATTGTCGAACTGAGGATTTAATTTGGGTGATTACTGATGAGGTGGCAATGTGCGCGTGAGCAAGTGAAAGCACTCATCTAACACAATACATGCATGTGGTGCAAATTACAAGATCCTACGTACCTATCTCCATTTGAAGCGCCGAGACTCTCAAAAATGAAATTCATGGTCCCGTGTAAACTGCGAAGAGCTAACACTTCCAAAATGAAACTAATAAGAATGTATATAACCTAGTCAGGTATAGAATAAACTTATAATGTGATGATCGAGTTGATTCCATGATTATAAGTCCATAACCCCAGTCCATTGATCTGTAATTCTTTTATTCCAATTGGTAAGAGGAATTTTGAACTAATAAATAAGCTTAAAAGCTAAAAGAGGATATCTTGAGCAGTTGCAAGATTGAGTTCATTGATATTTTTGGTAAGTAGATACCATCACACATACAGTCATATTCCATTCAATGAAATTGTTTGATCTTAAAAAGAAACTTTTTATAATTTCGCACGTGAACAGTTATTTCGATTTCATCCGGTCATTAATAACTTGATTATTTTTAGATAATAATAGATGGAAACAGTGTTCTGAAAGAGTCTTATTGAAACAAAGAAATATAAGCATGTCTACAGTCCACACTAGAATAGATGAAGTTTTCTAAAGAAGAAAATTTTCATAGGGATAAGAGACACAAGACTTAAGAGAGAGCCAAAAAAGAAGTTCCGTGCATAATCTTGCGTAATCTTGAATGTTATCAGTTCCGGTACATATACCAAATAATACAATGTGAGCAAAAGTCCCTATATTCATAGAGATGTAGAACATCATATAAGTTATCATATTTGCATATCCATCATTTTAGTCTCCAACAATTATTCCAACAATTACATATCTGATTTGATTAATGGACGAATATGCAAGTATATATTTCATACTTGTTTAAGTAATAACAATGAGAATCTCCAATATCATGCTAAGAATAGCAAAGATTTCCGGAAAAAAGATGTCATTCATTTTATGAAAAATAAAAAGGAATATCAAAAATTCGTGTGGCTAAAACTGAATTAACTATTTATGAAGTAACAAAAGAAAAGTGATAACGAAAGTGTGAGAGTCAGAGTCGAAAGAGGATTCAAATCGTGCATAAGACTTTCACCTTTCACGGCTCCCTAAGTGATAAATGAAAAAGAAGCTCATCTTTTTTTCTTTTTTGATTACTTTCCTCACGCGTGTATAAGACCGAATCCATTCAATTTCTAAAAAAGATTATTAATCCTTAATTTTTCGAGGAATCTTTTACTATCAAGTGATTTTCTTAGGATGAGAAAAAGATAAACGATATAGACAGAGTATGGTGAGTAATTAGAAGATTATTATTTCTCAGAAAAATTGAAAGCGTGTAAAATTCTTATTTGATTGTAAAGAAAATTATAACGGATTAATAATCTGATTACAAAAGATGAAATAATGGATGGATCTCCTTTTTGTTTAATGTTGGGTTCTTCGTGTAGCGATGGAGAGTGATTCTTATTCTCCGTTGATCAGCCGAACCGGAAGCTTGATTTTCGGATCTTCTTGCTCTCGTTGGAAGCACACTGGTAAAATTTAAAACCTTAATCAGTGGCTAAAATATCAAAAAGATTATAAAACTTGAACTCAGTTAGTTTATAGAGAGAATTCTCTTTCAGATTCTGGTGTTCAAGTTTCAGCGTTCTGTAGTTATCCAGCTTTAGGACTCAAGCATCAAGTATACTTCTTTGGGATTCTCCTCCTCTGGCCTATGGCTTCTTAGGTTCCTCCTCCAGAACTCCCCCCTTTCTCTAGCAATTTATAACTATTTATAGAGAATTCTGGGGTGTAACATGTTGGTAAATATGAAGAATTAAATGTGAATCTTTGAATTGAATTACGGCGAGATCCGTTGATAGAATCAATTGAATAATGGTTGGAATGTGTTCTCCTTCCATTGGGGATGAACGTGGTATATTCACATGTTCAATTCCGACTTCGAATGAATGAGATATTCAAGTCTAAAGTTTGCCTAATTCAAAAGTCAAAAGGGGACTAAAGGTAGCTAAAAACATTTAGTCCCACATTGACCATGAGATGAAAGTTTGAGGCGTTTAAATAGAGAAAAATGGGAACAAAGAGTGTGTCCTTTGTGTACTTGGAGTTTTCGCGCGCAATAAGGGGGAAACCATGCCCGCGCGCCGCCCCCGGAGGCGGCGGCCGGTGCCGGGCTCGGGTTCGGGTTTCCTACCTGGTGCGGTTCTTTTTGAACCAGGTCTCACGGGTATGGGTTACAGCGGATCGTACCCGCTTCGCCATCCGGATCCGAACCGACTCAGCGCAACGGCTGACAGAAAACCGCCACGAACAGTTGGGCGGTTTCTGTCTGAAACGAACCGTTACCATTGTTACCCCCCAAAGCGCTATAAATAGCGCTCATTTTCTCTCATTTCATAACGCAGACAGAAACACAAAACAGTACTAAATAGAAAAACAAGTTCCTTCCTCTGCATTCTGAAGTGGGACTTCTGCAACTCTAATTCAGAAGTGACTTCCAACAGGAAGTAAGAATTCTACAACTCGAATTCCGAAGTGACTTCCAACAGATTCTGAAGATTCATTCTGAAAGAAGGCTCAGAAAATTCAACATGTTCTTTAAGAGAATTGTTGTCTGAATCTGTGACTTCTAAAGAAGAATATTCTTCTATCTCCCTCCTTTCTCTGCAGTGGGTGTTCCTCCAAAGTAAAGACAAAAATTCTCCCTGAAATTTGTCTTGGTCCTGCTGCTTTTATAATCATGTGAAGGTACTGGTTAACTACGGTTCGACCACACGGTGATTTGGTAGTGCTTTTCAAATATGGTTAAGGAGTGTTGTATCTTGGGAGACCAGCGTCCAGTAACCCGTTAGCACCATAGCGGGGGACGTAATTGTCTTAAGGAGATTCGCTATAAGCGTACCTCACTTCAAGTACTGTATAAGTGAATTAATTTTCTTTATACAGGGGTTATACTGATATTCAGTATATTGAGACTGATTTAAACCAATCAAATTGGTGTTAACCAAGGAAGGTAATTGAAAGGTGGGTTCTTTAATTAAGGAACATTCTATTGAACGGAAAACCTCACACCTGATATTTACCGACCTGGCCAATTAGATCGTGATATTTCGGTGATATTTATTAGTTGTCAAATTGATCCTAAAAACTAACAATACCAAAGCTCTCTAAACAATGAAAACTTACACATTGACTACTTGGATTTTAACACCGTTAATTTTTCTGTTAAAAGAGACACGTGCAGAGCGCATGCCTCTCTTAAACTTAATTTTTTTTTTAAAAGAAAATCATCATCGCCTCATCCTCCTCCTCCTCTACCCACCACCACCACATCCTCCCCCTCCATCACCACTGCAACTATCGCCTCCTCCTTCTCATCCTCAAACCAACCCATCACTTCATGTTTGATGTGTTTTGAGTTTGAGGGAAAACTTGATTGTAACCAACACTTCACACTCGTCGCCGCCGCCTCCTCCTCCTCAATCTCACAACCACCACCTCCTCCTCCATCTCCTTTATTTCTTCTCTTCAAACCCTCCTCTTCCTCCATCTCCTTTCAAACCCATCACCAGCACCACTCCTCCTCCACCTCTATCATCATCACCCAACTCAAATTTTCTTATTAATGTAAACCCTTACATATCCCAAACCCTTGTTCTCCTCTCTTCCACTCACTCATTTCTATCATCATCAAAATTTCATCACCATTTGACTCTCTTCTCTACTATTTAGAATTTTTCTAGAAAATATAAATTAGAGAAAAATTGAGATTGAGAATATTTTAGTTCAAAATAAATTAGTTATTGAAGTAACTAGAAGAATTAAGTGGGTCACACGCAAAGCATACGATCGATTTGGATGAAAAAAATAAACAGTGTTACAGTTAAAGGGGTCAATATATAAATTTTTATAGCTTATTAGGGTTTGATGCAACACCCCTGATAGTACGGGTGTCTCACGCAAGTTACCCTAATTTTATATATCAAAAGTACAAGAATAGTAGGAAAAAGGGTTCCATCTCTTCTAATTTTTTTAATCTAAGTACACAAGAACCATTTCATCTCATCTCTTCTCAAAAACCAAGAAGAATTTTTTTTAAAAAAAGATGGAAAAAGAAAATGAAGGATTTTCCTCTTTTCCCTTTTTCCTTTCTGTTGACGGAGAGGTGGTCGATAAGATCAGTTGATTTTGCGTCATACGACCAAATACGAGAAGAGTCAACTGATCTTTACATTCTATCTACCAAAAGTTCAAAACACAAAAAATAAGAAATAAAAAAAGAAAGGAAGAAAGAAAAAGAAGAAAGAGGAAGGATTTCTTTTCTCCATGTTGTCTATCGGTTGTAGACACGAGATTAATATATGTGTAGATCCCCTAAAAAAAAAATGTATTTTATGAAATTGAAGTCATTCTTTTCAATTATCTGTCTAGTATTAGAACTAATTATATATTTTCTTAAAGAATGCCACAAGTAATATAGAAATTGTTTTATGGTTAACTTAAGTGAGGCAT
>JAVRMC010021517.1:25601-40539 GCA_032274545.1 Agave americana | reverse complement strand
ATTCCCACATCACATACATACATACATTTAAATATATAAAACTTAATCATATGTATATAACATTGAGAGAAATAGAAAAAGGGAGGGGAGGGAGGTACTCACGGCCACGGATGATTCCGACGACGAATACGGTCATGGCGGAAATCATGGAGGAGGTCGACGAATTGCCGAACTGCCCACGGAGAAGATCGGGCCGCCACGGAGGGGTTTTGAGGTGTTCGCGCTCGCCGGAGAGGGGCAACTCATGGTGGAAGAGGAGGCATGGGCTGGAGCATGGAGGGAGGAGTGGACATCCATGGTGATGATGGCTCGGCTGTGCTCATGCATGGGGTGGGAGTGCTCGGGTATGGAGCGCAGCTGGAGCGGCTAGGGTGTTGGAGGCGCTGTGGGTGGCATCGGGCTTCCAGTGATAATGCGGGGGTAACGGTGCAGCCATGGGCTTGGTGATGCAACCGAAGATCAGCCACGGGAGAGGGATGGAGGGTGAGGGCTGTGGGGATCGGCAATGGGGCTTGGCAATGGCTCCGGATGTGGTTGGGGGAGATGATGCATAGGACCAAGGCGTAGTGCGGTGGTTCGGGAGGATAGGGCGCGGTGGGGGTCTGCCATGGGTGTCCGGCCTTGTGGTGGCGCCGTGGAGATGGGGGATGGGCTCGACAAGGGAGAAGAGGCGTGCGCCATGGAAAAATGGGGGTGTTGTGCTTAGGGTCTCGGCACCTTGGGGGGCTCGCGATGGAGGTGTTCATGGAGAGGAGGGGTAGCAGTGGGTGATCTGTACTCGAGTGGTTGTTGAGAAGCAGTGGGGATTAGCTTAAATTAGGGTTAAGTTAGTTAAGATTATGATTTAGGATTTATGGGTATTCGGTTTGGGCTTTATGAAATGAGGGAGGAAAAGAATGGGCTTAGGTTTGGGTATGAATGATTGTATATAGAGGGAGAGAATGGGTTTTAGGCAGTGGGCTAATGGGTTAAGTGTCTCAATGGGCTAAAGGGATGGGAAAACAAGGAAATGAATACGAACAATACTGCTACTAATAATAGTAAATAATAATGTTATTAATAACAACAACAACTATATTATTACATAACATAATAATTAATAATAATAATAACAACAATATTACTAGTAGTAATTAACAATAACAACAAAATTAATAATATTTATAATGATAACAATAACACTAATAATAACGAAAATAATATTAATAGTATTAATAATAATAACTCTAATAAAATTAATAATAAATAATAATAGTCATAATGAGGTAATAATAGTAACAACCTTTACTGATAAATACAAACAACAATAATTACATTAATAGTAATAATATTAATAATAAATAAAGTTAAATTAACACTTAATATTTTAAAACAATTAGTATAATTAATATGATAATAACCATAAACCAAGTAAATTAATAATGATAAAGAAATAAAATAAAATTATTTAGAAAATAAAATACAGTATTGCTAACTTGGGATATTTCATTCCACTCACCTTATAAAAATTTCGTCCTCAAAATTTCGATAAAGCAGGGAATGATAAAAAAAATAATCAAGATCAAAGAAGAAGATAAGGCTTTAACGTCGCTTCTTACTACATCATGAGTCCACCACGCTTCCGTTGCGCGCTCTGATCTCTGCTATCGACTTCAAAATGGAGCGATCAAACTCAGGAGATAAAATTAGGGAAATAGGATCAAGAAAAAGAATAAGAATCAAGATGGAACTCAGATTATTTTAGAAGAAGAGTAGAAATCAAGGATATCAAAAGATCAAATAGATGGATTTTCAAAGAGAAAACGGTTAATTTCAAATGGAGTCAATATCATTATATGGATAGTATATGTGTATATTACAGTTTAACTATAACTTTTTTCAAGTTACCGATAAGAATTAGGTCCGTTTTTATTTCGAACCTGGCTCTGATACCAAGTAAACCCTGTCATGCCCCGCTTCCTAAAATACGTGGAAACAAACGCAACGAGAGTCAGCGACATATATACGCGAGGAGAATACCCCACGTATACACGCTAAGCCTAAAATAACCTGAACAAGTTATAAAAAGCTACTACGATAAATCAATATCACTGCAATATGACATATAGATATTTAACACAATGATAGCAGATGAAATAAAGGAATAAAATCAAACAATGAGTCTGATATATGAAATCAATGCAACTATAGAAACATGAATAAAAAGAAAGAAAGAATACCAAAATAGGTAGAGAGAAAACCCCAGCTCCTCGCAAAGCATACGATCTCAATGAACACCTGATCAATAAAATAAAATATCCAATATATAAACGTGCAAATCTAGGGTCGTCAGGAAGCGACCTAATGAGTGTGTAAGAAAAAGGAAAGTGCTCGTGCATATAAACAGTGTGTACATATATCACAACACAATGCATTGCAATTAAATGACAACAGAATAATCATAAATAAAATTGTAACTGAAAGATAACTAATCACATGGTAGTCTGCAGGTAAAAGAATACTATTGATAAAATAGACAACTGATACTCAAAGGTGCAACTTAACATATGTCACTAGTTTAGTATATAGTCTGGTCATGTGTATAATCATATATTTATCATAACTGATATGAGTTCAGTCAGGTGAATACGGTCAATTACAGTACATAATAACAGTTTATCAATATTAATTATGTCAGCGAACACCAATTGCCACTTGTAATAGACGCATCTCATACTACACCTACTACACATGTCAATCAGGGTTTTAAATTATTGAAACTGATGGTTGAAGACATTGTATAAGCTTTAGGTGGGTTCCGTACATACCCGGAACTACGATCCAATCACTTGGCGCTGAACTAGATCTTACCGCTAGGTAGTTAATAATAATAACAATATGTCAATAACAATAACAATATGAATAATATGGGATGTCAGTCATCCCCCAAAATCCTTCAGTGAACCGTATCTCGGCTGTGCAACATGTATGCTAGGTCCACCTAAAATACAGACGCTATCTCCTCCATCAATTTTTTCAATCTCGGTATAAGTTGTCTATTTACATTATTTTTTAAAGCAATCAATATCCATGTTATTTTAATTACTGGGACGATATGGTGACAGTAACAATATTAATGATGTTACAATAATAATGTGGATAATATCACCGTGTAAATAGTAGAACAATAGAACAATACATATGTTACGGTTTGATAATATTTTTCAGTAACTTTCAATAATATGAATCAATACAATAACGATTTCAGATACTGCTCAAGAGACAATCTCATTTAGAACTGATCAATATCTCATTCATTTGTACTAAGATACAATAGTAACTGATCCATCAACTTATAGTATCAATACAATCATCATGAGATCAAGTATCAATATATGTCAAAGTATTTGATATGGTAAACTATTACCTCAATAAATCAATAACCAGCTATCTCTTTCCTGTCGATCTACTCTAATTCTTTTATATTATCATTATATCCATCTTCTAGTCACCAATATATCAGAGTCTCACATAAACAGTCAGTTATATCTAGTTATATCCTTACATCGAATAGTAGTAAGATAATCGATCAAGATCATCACATATTCTCACTTTTATAAAGATCAATCACAATATTCATATACTGAGATAACAATCCAACTGTAAATAAATCTAAACCACCAATTCTGACCATTCTAGTCAAAACATATATTTCTTAACCAAAAATCATTTATACTCCAATCAAGACCACTAATAATCCAAGTCCAATGTCGAGCTTTTATAAAGATACATCCTATTGAAGCATCCACAGTATCTAATTGAATTACCATCAAAATAATCACCAAAAATTGTCTGACAAGTACTTTACATGAAATTCCCCAGTCATTCACAAACATGAACTAGGCTAATTGCTAGGTCCAGTCAAGTCATGTTTAAGGCATACACAATCAGTCTAGAATCTAGAATAGTAAACAATTTATATATGAAATAATAGGACAAGAATATCTCAGTAACAGAGTATTGAATCCACTGTATGTCCAAGCAGCAATAGATCTAATAAATCAAATAATATCTCTAATCGATAAAATAAGTCACCCACATTCCAGTATAAAATACTAACCTGCATTTATATATACATCAACAATATATCAATTTCATTCTCAATCACCAAATCCAACCTCACTCTAATATAGTCCACTGACCCAATCTATCAATGAAGTAATCTCATTAATTATTCCTCAATTTTGTAATTAAATTCTCATTTGGTTATTACTAATAAGGAGGATCTTATACTCGTCTGCATAGAATAATGGAACGAATCGACAATGCTATTGGTAACAGAGTAACGATATACCCATAAAATAATATGAAGGCATCATGATATAATAGTTGCCGACATGAAGAATATTATGCAGAATAATATATACATTGGCATGAAACAATAAAATAAGACGTTGAAATTGAAATAGACCAATAAACAAACATTCACATGAAATGACGCGATTTTAGAAGTGAATCG
The DNA here is from genome assembly GCA_032274545.1 of Agave americana. NCBI lineage: Eukaryota > Viridiplantae > Streptophyta > Magnoliopsida > Asparagales > Asparagaceae > Agave > Agave americana. Next base: position 36,041 of record JAVRMC010021517.1, on the reverse strand, counting down.
CTGTCAGGTTTTTACTACACGAACCGGTAGAATCTCTGGATCATCTCATGGGTCGGTCTTCAAATTGCCATTGTATCAGATTCATAACGGGCACAAATCTGAACCTCTCGTAACGGGTCTGAATTCCTTCAAACGGGTCCGAAACGCTGTACCACGTAATCAAACACATGAACTCACACGAATGTACGCCCGTATACATAGACGCACTTCACATATAAATACACATACTCATGCATACACCCCAAACATACACAATACATATACGTACACGTATACACGTACACGTATACAATGCACTCTTATGAACACACCTATCACATGCATACATCCACGCAAGCACTACAACTTGTACAAACATGCACCTAATCACCCACGCACTGAACCATACACACATGATAATAAGACACACACTTACACTCACACTAAATAATTAAAGCACATACATGTACGCAACTATGCACACACATATTCATGCATATATCTATTTACCTAATAAAACACAAACCCACATTAATACACACAATAATTCACACAGAGAGACAATGCTCACATAGAGAAACTGAAGAATGAGAAGGAGGAAGGCACGCTAGGAGTTGCACGTGCTCTGGGGTTCGCTGGAGATGATAGCGGAGGGCATGGAGAGAGTCGATGGTTCTGAGGGGTCACCGAGATCGTCGTGAATGAGTTGTCGGGCTCTGACACCGATCTCGACAGTGGTGATGGTACGCGGGTTGGGACAAGGAGAGGACGCGGCGGTGATGTTGTGGGCTGCCGACCATGTAGAGGAGAAGGAGGAGAGGAGGGTCGCACGAGGGGGCGTGGCCTTGCGTTGGCTCGGCCAATGGGAGGGCAGCCAAGGGGACTCGGTGGGATATGGTTGCGAGGTTGAGATGGGAGACTGGTGCATGCCAAGGAGTGGGGTTAGCACGGCAGGGAAGCATGCTGTGGGCTTGGCATGGGGGAACAGGCTGGGGATGAAGTAGGGCTCGGCAAGACTGCTGGGCTGAGGTTGAGGGAGATGATGCACAGGGCCAGGGTGTGGTGCGGTGCGGTGGTCCGGGAGGATGGGGGCACAGTGGGGTCTGCATGGGTGCTTCGGCCTTGTGGTGGCACCGTGGAGATAGGGGATGGGCTCGGCAAGGGAGACGAGGTGTGCGCCATGGAAAAATGGGGGTGCTATGCTTGGGGTCTCGGCACCTTGGGGGGCGCTCGTGATGGAGGTGTTGATGGAGAGGAGGGGGTAGCAGTGGGTGACCTGTGGTAGGGTGGTTGTTGAGAAGAAGTGGGGATTAGCTTAGATTAGGATTAAGTTAGTTAAGATTATGATTTGGGATTTATCGGGATTCGGTTTGGGCATCATGAAATGAGGGAGGAAAAGAATGAGCTTGGGTTTGGGTATGAGTGATTGTATATAGAGGGAGAGAATGGGTTTTGGGTAGTGGGCTAATGGGTTAAGTGTCTCAATGGGCTAAAGGGACAGGGAAATAAGGAAATGAATGGGAATAATACTACTAATAATAATAGTAAATAATAATGATATTAATAACAACTATATTAATACATGACATAACAATAATTAATAACAACAACAACAATATTACTAGTAGTAATTAACAATAACAACAACAATAATAATATTTATAATGATAACAATAACACTATTAATAACGAAAATAATATTAATAGTATTAATTATAATAACTAATAAAATTAATAATAAATAATAATAATCATAATGAAGTAATAATATTAACAACCTCTACTGATAAATACAAACAACAATAATTATGGTAATAGTAATAATACTAATAATAAATAAAGTTAAATTAACACGTAATATTTCAAAACAATTGGTATACTTAATATGCTAATAACCATAAACCAAGTAAATTAATAATGATAAAGAAATAAAATAAAATTTACAGCAAAAATGAATATTTAGATAATTAAAATACAATATTACTAACTCGGGATATTACACTTACTTCAAAAAAGGACATGCATAAAAATTACAAAAAACACAACTTTATATTTACACAAAACAAGATATAAAAAATATTTCCCATTCTAATTCTTAACCTACCCTTAGCAACGTGGTAACATAATAAACAAAACATGCATAATTAAAAAAAAATAAAGAACATCATTAACTATAAATATTTATCAATCATTCTCAAGTCTCAAGTTCCTAATAATAGCATAATATATCATCACAAAAAGCATAACGGTTTGTTCCAAGTTGCTAATAAAAAGTACCAAAATCAAGTCTTAAGAAAGTTGCATAACACCATATAAACAATAAATAGTAGCAAAGTTTCAATCAAATGATAGCAAAAGTAGAAAGAGCAATCCCAAACCAGATTCGTTAAGAAAGAAAAGCCAAGAAAACGCAATGTGCAATATTGGCCAATATCGGGCTGATATTTATCAGCATATATATCGGTAAATATCAGCTCAAAGCGATACGTCCAAATTTTTTATCATATCATATCGGTATGGGACCAAAACCGATATATTGGCCGATATATCGGTCGTATCGGCGATATTTAGAACCTTGATAACATGAGTCATGAGAAAAGGGTTACATCATGAATTTCTACCCAAAACATATATTATTTCAAGCTTGTTACATCCAATTCACAGGTTACAAAGCTTAAGCCAACTAAATATGTGAAGCATTGGCAGGCTTTCAAAGACAGTATCAGGTTTGACCTTATATATGATACATGGTCGGGTTATTGTAGCAACTATTTCTTTTTCTGATCTGTAGTCATTCTTTAGCCACTTTCTTTTATTCACGACGGAAGAAGGATAACGAGGGAGGTGTCTCTGCTTGTGTATGACATGTTCAGGTGTGAAATCAAGACCCTAGTATAGGTTTGAAAATACTAGTATCCTAGGCCAATGACAATTACGTCAGGCATGGGCTTTTCAGCAAATGTAATTAACATTTCTCTACTACCACAATTAGACAGGCTTTGCATGCAGGATTTCCCTATGTTCCCCCCACAACCCCTAGAGAAGGACAATAAAGAAAGAAAAAATAATAAAAATAAACTAATCTCACCTCGGGCACACACTAAACACGGAAAATTTAACAATTTGGTCCATGGGTGTACAGGAGTAACAGAACCTTTTGTCTTTCTTTTTGCTGAATCTTAATTTGCTTTCTTGTGACTTCAGCCCTCCTCCATTAGCCCTGTACATGACATTCATCCATCCAATGAGATAGTGGAGATTTATATTGGATGATAATAGATGAAGAGAAGTAAAATAGATGTCTCCCAAATATTTTTGCATGTGAACGCGCACACTCGTAATCTAGTATGCAATATTTATTGTTTCTTTGTTTTATGTATGAATATAATAATGATCTCTGATTTATCAAACATGACCTGGTGATTACCTTGTTGTTTCCTTTGTTTTATGAATAATACATTATGTCTTCTTTGAGTTAATTCAAATGAGTAAATAATATACACCTCTTTTGCTCTTTGATATTCATTCTAGGTAATAGAGAGATGAGTTTTCATTTATGATTACCCTCTAGATGTCTCTCTTTCCTCCTATGCTCCATATGACCCAGAAAGGTGGTATGACGACTTAACTGTAATCTATGGTCTATAACAAGGGAAAAGGAGGGTTGAAAGATCTTATTCAGAGGCTATAGTCTATCGAGGGAATAGGAGGAGGGTTAAAAAATCTTATTCAGATGCTTTCATTAATAGAGAAACACATAATATAAGGTTGTTACGAGGAGATAAAAGAACCGGAAAAATAGATCATTCATTGATCTTCCTTAATGGTTCAAGGGTTGTACGAAGTATTTTAAATCATGGTTCAAAATCTCGATATTAGTATTGGTGTCTGTCAATAGCTTTTGATATCAACATCGCCAATTTTGGGCATCAATATCGGCAATGTTGGGCTTATCGGCACCGGATATCGCATGGTATTATAGGGTTAATATTGAATTGGCTACCTCAAATCCGATAGGAAATTGCCAATATATACTGGAATTGGCTGATATTTGAAAACATGATTTTAATGTTAAACTCTTGCTTGACTATGGAACTCTGCATACAAATTCTTAGGATGCATGGAAATGGATAGGTGACACAGATATAACTTGTCACAACGATGTCAAAAATCTGTATAGACTATAGAGTGGGTTACGAGGACATAGCGACATTATATGTGCTTGTGCTGCGTATCTGTATAGATTACACATCAAAGCCCATAGTAAATTAACATTTAAGACATTTTATTTGAAGTAAAAAGAAAGATGATTAAAATAAAATTTTAATCATAAGGCTGAAATTAAGAAACATTAAGGCTGTTACATAGAGTTAAAAGGATGAGAAAAGTAGATCCTTCATTGATATCCCAAAATGGTTGAAGGGGTGTACAAAGTACTCTTAATGCAACTAATGCATACATATGCCTAGGAAGCATGCAAGTAGAACATGAGACATAACGACATATGCATGCATGTGCTGCATATCTTTATAGAATACACATTAAAACCTATAATATAAGGTTAATCATTTAAAAAATCATAGATTCTAATAAAGTTACTAGATCAAACAAAGAAATGTAATCGAACAAGTCTATGATTCTCCTCCCATTGTCGATGATAAGCTTGCCCACCTTCTTCTCAAGAGAACACCGCCTATGAAAAGTCTAATGTCTCTGGGAGGTATCTTGTACTTTTGTAGTGCACAACAATTTCTTGATCACACATGAAAAATGATCTCTTTCTTCTGCAATTTCATCATCCTACAAATCATCATCATCAGTCACATCCTCATCACCTTCATAGTCTGTAAGGTTAACTGGTCTTCTATTGGAGGACCCATTTGATTTGTATCCATGCTTGAGGCATCGATAACACTTAACCGCAGCAAGCTTTGCATATGGGTTACCCATCTTTGCCACATCTCGAGTCTTCCTAGTGGTACTAGCCCCACCACTCGAAGATGCCATATGAAACTGACCTTGAAAGGTCATTGGTTGTTTCTCTGCACAAGTTGATTGGTCTGCTCATTTTTCCTCCCACTTAAAAGATTTTCAGCTCAACCTCTCTGCTGCCATAGCCATATACGAGCATTTGCATCATCCCCAGAAAACATGTGTGCAAGACAACTCGTTCCTAAATTGTATACTTAAGCCCACCAATGTACCTTGTTGGTTGTTGCTCTTTTGACATATCCAATTGACAACGCAAAGAAAGTTGATAGGCTTCTTCTTCAACAATAGATCTTATTACCCAGTGAACAATTCTCAAATTTACTAAATAATATTTATTGATAATCTAGAGGAAGAAATCTACCTTGTAACAATTGTTTCATCCAACACTGACTTCTCACATGTGCTTTTTCTTGCCGCCTTCGAGTATTTTGCAATAATCCCACCACGCGTTTGCCCCTCCTTTAAGTTTGTGAGCCGCAAACTTGACATGTTTGCAATAATCACCACTTGCCATCAAATGATCATCGTTGAAATCTCCGCCATCTTCCTTCCTTTTCTTTTTGATCTGAATTCACATCTGTAAAAAAAAATACTGAACAATACTACGGCATTACTGTTCAACATGAGCAGTAAAAAAGAGAGAGCAAAGGTTAAGGATTTTCATCTTTTGTTCTTGCAATTTGAATCTTCTATGCAATTTTTGTTCTTAGCTCCTTTAGTTTTTCTTAATTTTGCTTTGTTTTTGAGGAACTTTTGTTTGATTCATCAAGGTTTCTTAGTTCTTTTAGTTATTAGTTTTGCTTTGTTGTTAAGGAACTTTTATTTAGTCTGTTAAGGTCTAAGACTCTAAAGATTTCTTTGCTCTCTTTAGAGCTTCTTTGCACTTTTTTGCAATTCAAGGTGTTCGACAACCCTAATAGCATCTTCATGTCGCGTCTTCGATATGTTGTATTTCACTGTTCATCTACAATCTGAGCTTCGAGTCAAACATAAGATTTGATTTGTCCAAAAAAAAGAGTCGCTGAAGGATCTTTAATCTTCAATCTAATTGCTTTTTGATTTCAAACTTCAGTCACAACACTTGCTTCAGGCTTGTTTCTGAATAGCAATCCGAATTCTGATTTTTGTTTTACAAAGGGTCCACTGATTTCATATTCAAAGAATTCATATCTGCCGATTCAAATTGGGAATTCAATATCTGATTCAGACTTCGAATGTGAATCTTCCTCATCTCAATTTGATCTAATGGGTTCCTAGGTGATCTGATTTGCTTGGGTTCATGTGAAGAAGACTATGAAGTATGGACACGGATACGGGATACGACATGCAACGGTGACACGACTAATCCTTAAAATGTAGGATACACAGACACGGTGGTATAATTATATGGATATGTGTAAGTATATACATTTCAAAACCCACGGTGAATAGGATGTGTTTTATGAAAGATAAAATGGAAACAAAATAAAATCTAAATAATTTGCATTATAGCGTCTAATAAAGTAACAAATAAAATCAAAAAATTCTAAAAATAATCTAACTAATACCTTATTTAGTTTGTGATATGTGTAGAGTCTACTAACATATTTGCTTATGTTAAAGAAATATTTTTTTCATATTTATTTAAGCGACATGTGATTTTTAGGTATCTAAAACATAATCTTTAAATTTTATTTTATATCGACACGCGATTTTATGGCTGTTTAAAATCCGACATGTCTTCGGAGTGTCCGATACGTGTTGGGCAAGTATCTTTCAAGTATTGGTGTCTGACACGTGTTCAACACAGGCACGACACTCACTTTGAAATGTCTATGCTTCATAGGAAGAAGATAATATACATCGGTCCGTCGCTAGAAGAGAGAAGAGAGAAAAGGTTTATTAGGATTTGATGTTTGGTGTGAAGTACCAAACACCTAGAGAATTGGCTAGATATATTTTATTGCACGATGAGAAAGTGGTATAGGATCCGCAGTTTAAGAACTAAACAACAAATATGAGACATCACAGGGACAACCTGGAATTCTGTCGATCAGACGGCTGAAATTGTTTCTTTCGTAGCTCAATGGATTGGTGTCTGATTTTGGTAATGTTGGAGTCAATTCCATGGTTTTGGGGTGTTCTAAACGCAATCGTGGAAGTGGATTTGGCATATTCTACTGTTTGGAGTAAATTTTGTGTAGATTGATATTAGGATATTGATGGTTTAAGGCCCAATTTCAGCACTTTTGGGATGAAGTTTCGTTTAGTGTTTTGGTTTTGAGATCTTTTCTTTGAATTTGGTTTGCATCTAGTCACACAGCGGAAGAGTAAGATCCGTTGGTGAAGTTGCTTGGAAGATTTGATTTAGTTCCAAGTTTTGGTTCTTGTTTGGACATTTTTCTGTCGGGTTTAGTTTCTGTTTGCTTTTCTTTGATTTGGTTTAGCTCTCTTTCGATTCAGATTTGTTTCAATGTTGGTTTCATTTTGGAAAACTTCTCGTTTGGTCTGATTGAATTTCGGCATTTGTCTTAGTTCACATTCAATTTAGCTTGATTTTCTTCAGTTCAATTTGGTCTGAGTCTTGCAACTTCTGCATATGAGAGAGATCGTTTAACATTCTGTTTTGATTTTTTGGCAACTCTCTTGGGTTATTTGTGTTTAGCATTTGCATTATACAATAGAGATAATTTGAGATCCTAAGAGGTTTGTCTGAGTTTGTTTGAGATCGCAATGGGGGATCATCTGAGTTCGTTTGAGATCCCAATGGAGGATCGTCTGAGTTCATTGGAGATCCTGATGGAGGATCGTCTGAGTTCATTTATGATCTCAAGGGAATATTGTTTGAGTTCATTTCAGATGTGAAGGGAGGATTGTTTGAGTTTGTTTGGATTGCTCGTCTGTAGTTCGACGACATCAACATCAACAATTTTCTACGCATTAACATTAGCTTTTCGGTAGTTTCATTTTTTGTTTGAGTTTTTGTTTAGGCAAACTTGATTTTGTACCATCTTAAGTTTGAGGGGGGATGTTAGATATATTAAGTAGTAGATATTTAGTTATTGAGTCCTAATAGGATTTGAAATCTTATATAGTCTTAGTAGTTTTATGAGTCATAGTTTGAATATGATTTGATCTTGTATGTGTCTATATAAGAAGGGGATTGCTCATGACTTAATGAATCATATTTTGTAACTTTTCTCAATATTAATAAAGATGTAGTTTTTCTAGTTTATCAACAACAAAGAACTTTTAACTCCATAGACCTAATCCAAGAAAGATTCGATATCAAATTGCCATTGGAAACTAGAGATTTTGATCTTTAGATGATATCCATCAAAATCCCTATTTTGCTATCTACCTCATTGTCCACTGGCAGTAGAACCACCTTTTTCACTATTAGAGTAATCATCTCGTCTTCGCTGCTTTCAAGAGTTAATAATGACAATATCATCTTCTTTGAAATCATCATGTTGTTGATGTGTAGGTTATCTTTGGTTAAGACCATCCGCATAGTTATTCTTACTACCACGATCTTTGTCGTTGTTCAGATCCAGATTTTGGATCGCCTGACGAAGAGATTCAAAATTTTCCTTGACCCTTTGCTCAAAAGTATCAAATCTAGCGGAAAGACTCTAAAGTTAGATCGCCATTGCTTTCACACCCCCACCAACCATTTCAGATTTGGTCGCACTCTATATCACTTGACGTAGATTGAACGCAAAAGCACCAGCTAGATTTCGTTCTAGTATCAATGAACCCTACAAGAAACGCTAGGTAGAACAACTTTGAAATCCAGCGGGAAAGGAAAAAAAAACTTCTTAAAATTTATTAAATTCCAAGACACCTACAAAGACTTTCAAAGGGCTTTTATATAAACAAGCCAACGAACGAGTTCTAAATCTAGTAGGAAATAAACTAATAAAAGAGTCATAAGGAAAAGAAAAAGGAAATCCTAATGCGGATCTGATTCATCCAAAAGCTCCTTTATATCACATATTCACAAGCACTTTGTTACATATCATGTGCTAATGAAATGTCATTGCGACTGTAATTTTTGTTTTCCCCGATGTATTTTGCCTTCATAATATTGCCCATCCACTAAGTTCTTTCGTAATTGATAGTCTTCTAGTGCATTCTAAGAAAAATATTTAAAACCCATCGGTTGTTGCTAAAAAAATGATTTCTTACTTTATTAGATTTTTAGACATATTCTCGAATTCTGACTTATTTTAATTTACTCCCAATGGAACTTTGTATTTGATATTGTTACACCCTTTTAATCAAAATACACTAGTGCTGGTACACAATGAGAGTCGACGACATATTTTTTCAAAATACGCTAAGCCTCGGTACATGAAATTAAGCACAATATTCATAAAAGTTTTCAGCTTTATTACATAAGTAGAATAATATCACGTCGATCATGATTTATTACATGAAAAGTAAACAACGTAAAGAAAACAAAAGATCTTCACAAGCTGAAAATGAAAGCAAGTCCACCACTGAAGCTCTGTAACGTGTTCAAAGTATTCTTGATCCTGCAGAGTATCTGAGCCTAGATCTGAGCATACAAACTTAGTGTTGTCAGTAAGCAATCTAGTGAGTGATAAATAAGAGTAGTAGTATAGCACAAATATAGTAACAAGTAGTACATTAGAATTATATTACAAGCAAAATAACAATTAGTATAAAACTAAGTTATAATGAAGTCAATCTGTAAGGATCTCATATATCATGAGTTTATCAATATATATATCTTTATTAAAATATTATTTGAAATTGATTGGTTGTGACATTGTCTGTGCTTTAAGTGGGTTTCATACATACCCGAAACAACAACCCAATCCCCTAGAGTTGAATCAGGACGTGATCTAGGTACTCATGATATAAACAATATAAACATGACGTAATGCCAGTCATCTCGGGGAACCCTATGGTAGAACCCATCTTTCGGTTGCATAACTTGTATTCTAAGTCCACCTAAAATATTGACGCTGTCTCACCTATCAATTTCTCTACTCCGGTGTAAGTTGTCTATTGTCAATGTTACATAGATTACTGGGTGTGATCAATAACATTGTTTATAACATATATACACGGTAACAATATTTTATCCAGGAGATAGAAGATAAAATTGTTCAAGCTCGACGTGTTTCATCCGATCATCAGCTGGCATATTTACTCACAAAGTCTCTTAAAAAGATACGATTTGATTTTATTTGTGACAAAATGGACGTGTATGATGTATACACTCCAGCTTGAGGGGAGTGTAATTAGGAATTATTAAGTATTTAGGAGTCATTATGCAATTAGGAGTAGTTACTTAATTAGGAGTCATATTGCTACATAATATTATGAGCCCTATTTTTATTAGTTGTAATTGTATTTTCCTGTAAATAAGAGCATAGAAAGCAGACTCATCAACTCTCTAATTTTCATAATTTAAATATTTTCATTAATCAAAGCCATGCTCAAGAAAACAATCTT